>JBCAUA010384363.1:0-18313 GCA_038406235.1 Peronia verruculata | reverse complement strand
ATGTTAATTAGGTCATGTGATTTTGAAAAAAATACCTAATTGTCAACAGTGTTGTCATTTTTTTTTTTTTTTTCATAGAGTTCTTATTTAAGTCATTTTTTTTTTTAATATAACAACTCTAATCTGCATACCCGTGGGGAAAATATTTGGTTTTATTCGATTTAAGCACTGTTTGCCAAACAAATGAAAGTAATTATTTTTGGCCATTGGATCTTTCACATTTTGCGAAGTCTTGTTTCAATCAGGTTGTATAATTCACACAAAGGTAACATCTCATGCAGCTGACAGTTACTTGAAATTTTAAAAATGGCACACTGTGTTTCGATCAAACCTGTCAGATGTTTTGGATATGTTTCTCTTTATGATTGCATATATCAGTACAACTGCGGCTCTATTGCACCAAACATGATATTGATGTCATTGACATTCGAGGGGTAATATGGTTAAAGATACTCAGTAGCTTTCAATATCATATAGGAGGGAACATATTGCTTTCTTCATTCACGGTTGTGCAAACCAGCCATCAGCATGCTTTTAGTTCAGCAGCCGCAGTGCAAAGAAATCACCTGTCAATGGGGCCCCAGAGGGGAATTCCCCGCCTGCCATATCAGATTTCGGAATTGCCCGGCGCTACTGGGTGGTATTGCCGTGATATCACATCTTCGGCGCTTTATTCTAAGAATATATCTAAAGTGAACATTGTCTTGTGACCACCAGTGTATTCTCGCATTTTTCCTGTTTCCTCCAGTGTAGTTTTGATTTGTGTATTATATCTAGTTGTGTTTTAAGAGATTGTCAAAAATACCCTGTGATTCCCTTTAAAATTGCAGAGCATAATTACTTTAATGATCAATATCTCTTTACCGCTAGAAAAAAAAAATTTTTTTTTTTAGTTTGATGAAGCCTTAGTGAACGGTTCTTCACTGTGTAAAAGTTGTGTTTGAATGATAACACTAGAACGTGAGTTGTTGATGTTTATTCTCTCTTAATGCAGATTTTATCCGTTATGGTGCAAATAGTCCTCAGAGGAAGAGATGATGTTATGGAAATCTAAATTTGAGGTTGAAAATGAAATTGCAGGAGTAGAAAAATCTGAACATATAGAACGGTATAACATCACACCCCAGTCATATCACAGCAGGAGCTCCATAGGCAATCACTGCCATTGCTATTTTACAGCTAAAGTTTACACACAACTCACACCAAATTAGAACAAAAACACTTGAATACACAGACCAATAGCGGAAAATACAATAGCTTCTATACAAATGGCAGTAACAATTACATGAAATTATATCGCAGACATTTCCCTCAACACGCTCTCCTTAAATATCACTTCTGAAAAACCACGCATTCCTTTCAAAGAAAAACATCAATTTGGACTGGGATTACTGGGTGAACAGGGAGGGGAACTCATACATTCCACTTTTTCAAAGTTAGAGGAGAGAGCGTATTCAATAAAAAATGAAGCAGCACATCTACAGACAGTAATGAACTCAAACCTTCTACAAGCCAAACCACAACTACAATCACCAACACCAGCAAAAAGGAGAAAAATAGGCAAACTTCACAATGCTTCGGGTTTCTCACAACTCATTATACCTCTTGTAATTTTTGTGTATATTATTGAAGTGCTTATTTATGTAGGCCTAATATGCGCTTTATCTCAATAATGCAATGTCTTTATGTTATCTCCTTGTCGAAGCACGCCGAAAATAAAGCAACGTTTTAACTGTTTTACAGTTTTTATAAGTGATACTTTCTTGTGTTCACTGTCTGCATGCAGATACGGGCCTGGCTGTGTTCATTATTTAGAGCGTCACATGTTTCAATGCCGGATTATGGCAGAACCAGTTTTAACTGGAGTTTTATTGTACCACTGATGGAAAGGTTAAATCCTCTTCTTTCCAACCATATTTTTTGAAACTGACTTAACTCCTGGCCTTTGCCTGATAATTGGAGGTAGAGAAGGTTAACATTTCATAAAACTTCATGCAATTTACACAGTTTTGGAACTTGTGTTATCCACTCTTTCACAAGAGATATATCATTAAAAAATATACCACAGAAAATTTTAGGTTTTCATCTCTCAGTTTATATTTTGTCTTAAGGTTTCATGTTCCTCTATTGCACGTGTCAGTGTATTAAAATACAGCACATTTTCACGCCACAGCACTTAGTTTGTGCTCCCCGGTGTGCTGGTGGTGAACTGTGACTTGATCTCTTGACCCCGGCCGCCTCGCTGGCACGGGCTAAACTGAAGGCACGCTGGTGCACAGCCGTGCATTGCTTGCTGTTTATTGACACTTATCTTACTAAGACTGGGGATGGTAAAAGGATGTCCATTAACTTCAGGCTTTTTTTATTTGTCTGTCTTTGTTCAGAAAGTGGCTGGCCAGGCACCATAGACACAGCAGGTGTGGATAGACAGGAAGCCAAAAGATATTTGCAGAACCCGGAGGACGTAGAAAGCAGTTGTTGTGTTTTAGAATATCATATGAGACGCGGCACGATGAAATCAGGTGCTCGTCAAACTGAGGCTACCGGAGATATCACATGTTTTTCAACAGTAAACGAATTTTCACTGCAATTTTTTTCTTCACAGAACCCTTCTATATTGATCTACGACTGCATTTCAGAGTTAAATTTGATGAAAAAGATTGAGTAATAGCCCAGAAGTTGTAATTTAATGCCATGACCTAATAAGGGTGAATAAGGATTAACAAAAGTAATCAGTCATTTTCTCACATATTCAGTCTCAGCGACAGGTCACCTCCATCGTCTTTTGATTGCTCATATCTTGACTTGTATATAAGGTAGAACAAAAATTTGCTCACACCCAGAAAGAGAGATGAATAATCTTCAAAGTGCCAATAACTCGATATGCTCAAAATTTGATGACAGTCTGATTTCATCATGTTGCAGCTCATATTACTTTTTCATTATCATGCAGTTCTTTACAAATTTGTTTCACATGACCAGATGAAATGAGTCCGATGTTGAATTTTTGTGTGTGTACAGTAGTTCATCATATGATTTGGGTGTCACAGCAGAGATAGCGGTCACAAGTCTCCGGTGCTCTCAGTCTTCTGCTAGTGGCAGCAATATGGTGACCATCTGAGTGGTCCAGTCATTGACCTTGTCGGGCCAGGCTTCACGTGGTCTGCATCTTGTACATTTGCCCTCCGCTGTTCCCTGGAGTATGATCTCTGGCAATGAGTCCCTGAGATTGTTATGCCCCAGTGTGATAAGTTACAGTGCTATGACAGCTACAACATGTTTTCTGTTTCCCAGTAGTGTTGTGTATTGGTGGACAAATTGGGGTCGTTAGGGGATAAGGCTTTGTTTAACTTTGGAAAAATTATTTAGCTTTAACTTTTCTTGGCAAAAATGCTCATGTTGAAAGTTAACATCTGGGACCCTACTCATCTGGCCATGTAGTATACATGTATATACATTTTGTTGTGATTTTGAAGGTTGCTTACAAATGGACAGTTATATGAGAAAATTAATTGTATTGTCTGTATGATTCAATTTTTAAACTTAAGTCAGTAACAAACATTTAGAAATTGTATTAAGTAACTGACAGCCGGCTCAAAAATGATATAACGAAAATGTTCTGACATCAACTCATTTGCTTTTTTTAGCCACTTCATTACTACGCAAATTTTGTATCAGCAGTGGTACATGATATGCAGTTGGCTTCCTCAGTCCACTTCTACTTCCCATCTAGATTAAGTCCTGCTCACTATGCGAGGGCCAACCAGCAGCTATCCTGTACTCTTCCACAAAGAATCAGAAACATCAGCTACTTTCAGTGTCGTATCAAGAAAATAGATCATACACATTAGTTCAGCCTACCTCATCTGCCAGCCGTCAGCTGGTGATGCCTATCAAAACATGCTGCATATTGGTTTGAGCATCTGGTCAGTCATCGGAACGCTGGATCAAAGTGCTGCCATCTGGTAGCAATAATATTGGGGTTATTTAGACCACCTTTGCCAGCATTAGTCTCACACGTATGCAACTTTTTAGCTCAGAAATGTCACTTTATATCTACACGTAAAATACTAGTTCTACTGCAGTTCTTGTTTGATGACAGCACTACTGTCAGTGATGCTTAGACATCTTGTTGAACCTGAGTCTTGCTTTTAAAATTGTCATAATATACAGAAAGATTAATTTTAGTTTGGTTTAGTTTATTTGTCTTCAGTGTGGCCTCAACAGTATTCCTCCATTTTCTGTTGTCTCAGATCATCTGTACAGGTTGCCATATCAGATTAGTGGTTTTCAGTTCATGTGTACAGGCTCTGCCTCCAAGTCTGTTTGGAGCACGATCATTTCTGTTTGTCAAGTTCCAGTCAAGACTTTTGTTAGCCCTTTTTTGTCATAACCATATCAGTCCTACATGAATACAGATCACCAGTCAACACAGTGTGAATGTACGCACTTCAACAAGTTTCTTGAGTGAATTGTATACAATATTGTACTTCCGTAATGGTAAAGATCTTTTTTATTCAGAATTTGTAGTTTACATTTGTGATTTGATGTTTTCCTATACTATAATTTATGCCTTATAAGGCCAAGATATCCTGCTGGATGGCAAACCTAATAATTCTTTTTATCATGAGAGAGTTTTACACATTGATAGAAAAGTGATAATAATGTTGGTAATGTAAATGTGTAAATATGCAAATTGCTCAGTACTGTTGTAGTATTATGCGATTGAATATTAGTGCATTTGCCATTCAAGTAGAAATTCAAATAGTGTTTATGTTATTTTTTGACCACTGTTGAGGACAGCTGAGATAACCACCACTACAGGAGGGTGAAAAGCTTATAAAAACCATAACATAGAAATTCAAAGTTATTTAATCTTTTAGAGAAATTCTGTCTGAGGGTTGCAGTGATCTGTGATCTTTGACTCTCAGGTTTGAACTGGAGCTGAAATAATGATTTGTCATAAATGTATTGCTTATTACCCAGTGCTCACATATACTGTGATTACAAATGTATTATCGTATATAAAGATAAATCTAGAACCAGGACCATTCCACAGAAATGTGTCAGGAGTCAACATCTTGAGCTTTAGAATGTTTGAGTTGTGAAAGTGTTGAAAGTTGGCACAATACTTTTTTTTTTTTTTTTACTTTGCTTTCAGTCTTACATAGATGTGATAATTGATCACTGTTTTTCTCTCTCTCTTTTTTTTTTTTTTTTAATACTTACTGAATTTTTGTGGTCAAGTTATTTGATTTTGTATATTGTTTTAACTGGTTGTGTGGAAACTCCGTGTTATAAAAATAAGTCAGTAATGTTAATGTACAGAATTCATATATATAGGCTACAGCTGATAATGATGAGAAATGAAAACATTGTTTTTTTTTTTCTTTTATGGTTGAGGAGATCATCATGTCACAAATAGGGCCTAAAAAATATGTTATGATATAGGCCTATATCCCTTTTTTTTTAATATTGACAATATAGATTTAATATGTTTTAAAAAAAAAAAAAAATCAAATAAGCTCTATTATTGCATAGCTGATCAGAGTATTTATATATTTTTTCAGAGAAGACACAAATTAGTCCATTGTGTGAGAGTACACATGTTTTATGATATTTTATCAATTTCTGATATAGCAAATAAGAATTCATATTTTTACTGTAAATTGTATGTTATGTTTTCATTGTATGGAAAATGATATTTTTTCTGTCATCAGACTAGATGATTAATATTGTTGTATGACAAAAAAGATTACATGTATATCATCACTTCAAAAGATTAGCTTTTGTTCTGTGGTAAATGAAACTATATCATCAAAGATGATATGAGTGATTTTTTTTTTAAAATTTGATTGAGAGGAGACTTATATATTATCAAAGAAGAATATCAGATTATCGCATAATAGAGAGTGCTATAGCATGTGAATTTTTCATGCAGTAAATTTAGCATGGATTTTTTAAATTTTTTTAAAGTGTCAGCTTTTGGATTGTTAACTTAAGTGAAGACTGAGCCGGCAGAACAACACATTCAGTATTTAGTATTGCCAAGATTACAGTCTTTGGATTTTAATTCCAAGGCTGAACTGTCCTACTTAGAAAGATCAGAAAGAACAGCCATTGTTGTTCAGAGTAATGTTTTAAGTTAATGTCTTCAACAAAGAAAGAGCACAGAAGTCATTAAAAACTAAATTTCAAGGATCTCCCATGTGTCAATGATAGACGTTTGGTTCTTTTGTTACGTTCTGTATAAAAATACATCTCTCAACCTCCTGGTGGAGGTTATTTTGACGGTCATGCTTTTTTTTCCTATTAGTTTTCAGATGTTACTCCTAAAAAGATCAGGAAAAACGTAGTTCAGTATAACAATATTTAGTCATGAAGAGAGAAATAACTGTCTAGATCTGAACTCAGTAGAAGTTGAGTACTTTTCAACTACAGTGTCGCTCCACGGGGCCTGCAGTATATTAGTAGTTTTTTTTTTTGCTCCCACCTGCAGGCAGTGAAAGCCCACCATTGATGGGATGTCTCCTATAGAATCCTGTCGTCAATGTTCCAGGGGTGACATCTCTTCAGTTCTGTCTCTCCCTTGTTCCTTTCTTCTGTGATACTCTCGTTCCTCTCTTCTTCTTGACATATAAATGTATCTAACCGTATTTGGCACAATGTAGCCGTGATCATGCTAATGTGCTGCTAAACCCCAACACAAATAACAAATAGCCAACTGCAGTGTAGTCCATTCAAAGTCAACTCACTTAACGTACATGAAAACTCTCCCTTGAGATCTTTCCCTCTTGCAGGTCAGTATTATTTTTCCCTTTTTACAGTATACACATTGAATCTTTATGCGTTAGTATCAATCTTGTTTGAAGTCGGCAGTTTTTGTTGTTTTTTTTTTATTCTGAGGGATTTACCAGACTGGACTGTATATTGTATTTCATTTGGGAAGATTTTCCGATGTCGAATACAATGGCCAAGATTTTATTGAAATCAGCCCTTTGGCACTGCGAGGGTTAAGTATGAAGATCGTCAGCTGAGAGGGGTCTCTGTGGCTGAGCAGTTAGGCATCTGCTCCTCAGCAAACTAACATCACAAGTTCAAATTATTATCTGCCTGCATTTTATTCAGTGATTCTAGGGTGTTATGGCTTCTGGGGTAGAGAATTCTGGCATCCAGCCTTCTCAGTTAAGGAAGAATATATTTCAGAGGCTCTGTGTACACATTGCGCACATTAAAGAACCTGCGGCAATTAAAAATCGGGTGAAGAGAAAAATGGAGAAGCCGTTGTCTGGGCAGATTCCAAATTCCATGTATTGCTTGAACAGGTTTTTTTTTTTTTTTTCGATCAAGTTGGGAACACAGCCAAGATAGTCCTACTTTCTTAGGATTGATCAGAGATTGCTTACTTACTAAAAACTAAACTCAATGGAGAATATGTCAGTTGATCACTTGATAGTCAAGTTTATGTGGTTTCTGTGGCTGGATTTCTCTGTCAGATATGTGCATTTCTTTTTTATCATATTGCAAATATTTTTTCTTGGAATATAGAAGAGGAAGATGGCATGTTTCTGTGATTTGAAAAAAAAATAATAATTTTGTTCCTTATGCTATATTATAGCCCCAAGATGTTCATATTTCCACTTTTTGAAAATAAAAAAGAAAATGTTTTTTGGATGATGTTGTACATCTTTAAACCACTGAATGCTGGCATTGTCATGTTGTTTGATATTTAATAACAATTTTTCCTGATATTGATAATTTGATGAATAAAAATCATTATTTCTACTCCTTTATCAATTAAGAGTGGAAAAGAGGAATGTGATAATAATATTAGTCATATTTAGTGGGCTTTGAGATCTGAGTCAAAAATATGATCAGAGTGAAGAAAAAAAAATTGACTTGCATCTATATTTCCAGTTGGAGAGGAAAAACAGTCTCTATATTCAGTGACAGTTTGCTGTCTTGCAAAAAAAAAGCAATATGAAGAGACTTAGACATACCAACAATTTGACCTATTTTGGCAAACCATCTGTTTGGAATCAAATTCTTTGTTTTTTTTATGATCTAGCACAGTGGCTTTCTACCTTGTGATTTACAGTTTGGTTATGACTACCAGTTCACACTTCATGTCTGTCTAAGCTGTCTAAACTACATAGACATGTATGTAGGTCCTGCATATGTATTCACTGTGAATAGTGTGAAGTCTTCATGGCATCTTGCAGTGGAATATAGAGTACAAAATCCCAATTTGTAGAAGAATATACTCTGTCTGTTGATTATAAGTAAGTCATGTACATGTAATTGCACTTATCTTTTTTCATATTGCAATTCAGTATCTTCTTTATATTTTACAACTTTTTCCCTTGTTGTCCTGATGAAAAGCTGGTTATGTTCAAAATTGTGGTGCTACATTATTTAGTTGATTTTCTACTACATGTACATGTATTAAATTCTTCATTTTTCTTGCTTTTTCCATTTTTGTGTCTACCGGTTGACTATCTATCTATATCTGGTACATGTACATGTATTACATATTACAAAATCATTTCTATATAATGACATCATGTGACTATCTGATGGTTGCATTGTTAAGAAAAAAAAATTATTTGTAGCTGTAAATAAGCATTCAACATTTGCAATGTATTTCAAAATTCTGTGTTCATGTAATAGATGTTTTATGATGCAGCAGCACCAGCAGTTTGGTGGTTGGCCTGTTTTTGGAATGACCAGATAAATTCTTCAAACCTCCCCACCCCCCTTTCCATTTTTTTCGACTATAAACTTTATATATTTTACATAGGCACTTTATCTTGATCAAATATGGCTATTAACCTGTTGAACCCAATAGCCTGGTACACCGTGCAGATTTTCCGTTGCCATATTCCCCATAGCCCAGTAGACCAGCTGACACACTTATTCCAGTCCTACGCGAAACTACAGCGAAAAATAGATCTAATAGGTCACTTTGGGCAGGGACATTTAGGTTTACTGTAATTACAAATGCCTGCGACCATGATAGCATTTTGAGGCTTGGATGTTTACAAAAGATATTAGACATGAAACAAGAAATGTGCGTTCTTGGCCTGGAAGGTCAGGGACAGGGGTTTTTCAGGCACTGGTCACCAGGGTTCAAAGGGTTAATGGGGTTAATAGTATTACTCATTAGCTTCTTATGACTCTTTATCTGGATTAGCTCTATGAATTGATTTGACAGTATCATTTCAAACTGCAGTTTTGGGTTTGCTTACTACATTTTTTTTCTCCCCCTCCGTTGATGTTTAAGGAACAGTTTTTATAAAATTTTCCTTTCAGTTTTTAAACATAATATGCACAAAGTATGTCTTGTGCCCCACGAGATGAGTCATAAGTCACGCTGGGTAATTTTGAGCTACGGTCATTTCCATTTTCGGACTCAGGTATCAAATTTATTTATTTTCATTTATCACAAAATGAAAATTTAACCTTTTCTGACCTGAGAAAAATAATTTTGGTGAAATAGTTACATGTATTTAAACAGCCGTAACTTGAGATCGCTTGGCGCAACTTCCAGCTCATTGCAATAGGTGCAGGATCCATTTTTTTTTTTTTTTTTTAAAGGGAATGACTGTGATTTTTGAAAAACAAAATTGACTCTGCATTATCTTTTTTTTTCTTACATTAAATACATCATGTTTCTGAAATGTATAAATTTTTATGGGTGCTTATGGGGATTGGGTCAACTAATCCAGGTGCTTGTCGTGTTGGGACTAATGGGACAGAAAAGACCCAAAAGAAATAGTAGTGATAGAAAATAGCAGAATATCTTGCAAGATATATTTTTGCTTGTGCTTTCTTTCTTTTTTTGCCTTCTTTCATTCGTTTGAATCCTTTCTCTTTCTTTGTATGCAGCTTTTCTCTTTTCTTTCTTTCTTTCTTTTTTCCTCATTATTTCTGTCTATCTTTATTCTCCTTTCTTTCTTTCTTGCTCAGTTTTTGTGTTTGATTTTTTTTTATTTATGTATTTCTTTCTTTGTTCACATTTATATGTGTAATGATTTATGAATTTTGCTAAAGTCATGACGGGTTTGTTTTACAAAAATACTGTAGCTTTAGAAATATTTTTTTTCATACTGCAGCCAAAGGGTCAGAAAATTTTACATGGACATGTACATGTATTTTATGTCTTATTTTTTATGGGCTTTTTTTTTTTTTTTTGTTGACTGACATACTTGTATCAGACTTACCCTCTGTATCTTGTTCGTGTAGTGAAGGTCCCGACTAAAAGTACACAAGTAATTTTTTTTAAAGAAATCTTCTGTCATGCAAATGATCTTAATTCATTTTTTATTGTGTGTTTCATTAATATGATCCAGTCTGAGTGTTACGTTAATGAAACGTAGTTTTCACTGCTGACTGCACGTGAGATAATGTACCCTATCATCACCTTTGCCTCGATGGTGTATGTCAGAATTATTCTGCCAAAATGCAAGCGATGTCTCATGCACAGCATTTCTGAAACCAAGACAAGATAAATGTTATTGAAAAGGAAATGTGTCAATAAAATTGTCTTAATTCCATAAAACCATGATGTTTTAATTCATGAAATGACTTGTGTTATAGACTAGTCAGTTCTTGTGCAATAAAAATGCAAGTTTTTGTTCTGGGTATTCCAGGAATGTTGAAAATGTCCAGTGCCATTATCAAAATACAGTACAGGGACCAGATTATCAAGTCTTTAACCTTTTCCATACCAAAGGCTTTTCATCAGCTGTATACGAGCATTTCAAACACACATTGTAACAGTTTGAAAGTTGATCCAAAATCGATACGAAATGAATAGCCAAATTACACTCTTTTACTATTTTCATTTAGAGAGAACATGTACGGGAGAACTGCTCTTTATATAGTGACAGTTAAAAAGAAGCACTGGCGTCTGTCAGAGACATTACAAATTTTGATTTCAAGATCATCTATGCATTTATTACACAGGTGATCAAAATCACTGCAGAAATGCAGATTGTGATTAGCGTGGAAAGAGCTAAGCTTATCAGCCTCTACAACTACTATGGAAAATGTACTAATATCACTAAGAAATTATCTCAGCTGTTTTTTGTTTCACTTTTTTTATTACTATATTTGAACTTTGGTTTCTAGTAGTTGTAATCACTGTGTGATGATGACATTTCTTTGTCATCCCCAGTTTGTAATGACCACCCAGCGTCCCTGCCTTGACCTTTAAGCTTGATAATAAAAGCAGTTGTTAAAAAACTGGGCCGTTATCAAATTGAAATTCAGTTTGTAAATTTGTGAAACTAAAATACATGAACTAAATTTGTCAGTCCTTTCAGCAGAAAGCGTCAGAAACGCAGAAAAGAAAGCATTTCTCTCAATCTGTTACCCATGCTATTTTGTCTACATTCTTTTTTATATACCGGTATTATGTAGTATGTGGCTGTGTGCGGATGTGATTCATTTGTGCATGTATGTTGATGTATGTGGTTACATGTATTTTGTGCCTGTCTGCCTTGTGACTCTTAAGTGTTATGTGGCAGCTGTACGGTGTATGTGGGCCTACAGGTGTATATTATCCGAGGCAATTTGCACCATGTGCCACTGTCTGATGCCTAGTACTAGTAGTTTGTACCATGCATGTTTGTACAATGTACATGTATTATAATGTGTGATAATATATACCATTGTGATTGTATGTGATGTCATATGTTCCCTAAGAAACAAGAAAGAAAAAAAAGAAGAAATCTCATAATTTTTGTTAGGTTTTTGAAAATGTGTACATGTATTAAATGATATGATTATGATGTAGCTGTAGAATTTTGGCCAATCTTTCAACCATTAAAATCAGCAGCAAACTTTCACAAGAATGTGTTTTGTTTATGTCTTCTACCTGTTTTGTTTTTGTTACAGGTAAATTTGCTTTGAATTTTATTAAACATATTGTTTTATTGTAAGCATCAGCTTCTGGGTGTTGTGGTCGTTAGATGGGTCAAAAAAAAAAAAAAAAAGGAAGAAATCATTTCCACCCATTCTTCATGAACTTTTCTTTTTTTTCTTTTCTTGTCTTTTTTTTTTTTTTTTGTAGTAAGTTTGTGGCATGGCCTTACAAAGATAAAGGATTTAGTTTACAAAAGTGATTGGCCATTTTCTCAATAAATTCAGCTACAGCAACAGGTCACATTACAACATCCATTTTTTTCACACACTGATAGGGAAATGAATAATCCTTAGAGTGATATCAATAATTCCATATGATCAAAATGTAATGAGAGCCTGATTTCATCATGTCGCATCTCATACGTATAATCATTATGCTTTTATTTGGTGCCACAATAACAGCGGTACGCCACCTCGGGGTATCAGTTGTATCCTTACACTGGTAGATCTATCTATAAGTGTGGATATATAGATCAACAAAGTCCTCTGAAGATCAGACAAGCATATGACGTAGGTCATCCTATTTCACATTTATGATAGGTAAGGCTCTCTATAAATAATAATGTTCATTTATTGTCACAATGATTTGCCATTCAGTATTCAGCTCTCATTTCATTCCCATGCAATGAACAAATAATGAAATATTATGATTCTCCACACCCAGTCAAAGTTCTCAAAGATTTTTCATTTAATTTCAAATTTGTGGATAAGGAGAAATACAGTGTATAATATTCTATTTTGAAATTTCTTTGGTGGCAGACGTATGGATTTCATGTACATGTAGTTTTTGCTCAGTATGATAAATTCTATCGAAGACTACATGACAGACATCTACATTCATCCAAATAACATAAAAAGCCAGCAAATGTCTGTTTCACCGCTGTCTGGATTTTAATCCACATAGTTTTCTTTCAACTGATAGTATGCCAAAAAATGTCTCTACATACACCTCATTTCTACATTAACTCATTTTAATAGATTTCATGATATATAAATCTACATATCAACACATGCAGATAATAATTCTGATGGTACATGGAATTCATAAAGAACATAAATCATTCTTGTCTGATTCTCAACGGTTAAGTCTCATCTGTGATGTGTTTCTTTTTCTCTACATTAAACAGTACATCTCATAAGATAATTCACAGAGAAATTTCCCTATTTACATTGTTACAGCTCAAAGTAAACCGAACAGAGCATTGAGATAACTGAATCAGACTTGTTAAGCTGCCCGCTATTGTCTGGCTTAGCCGGATAAAACACTGATCACTGCAATGTTATGCTGACTTGAATTATTTACTAGTGAACTATTTACCGCATCCGCAGGAGCTTTGCAAGTGAACTCCAACAATGTCGAGAAGAAGAAATGCGAAAGATATGACAGAATTCCAATATAATTTGTTAGAATTGAGTTGCAAAAATAAATAAAGATAATAAAATATTATTTTCAGGTTGCCTAGCATCAGTGTCATACATGTTTGTTATTGTAATAGCGTACCTGTTGACTGATGTGTAACTATGGTATATGTATATAGATCTAGATCTACGTTGTGTGATAATGGCATAAAGCCACTGAAGATTTCTTTGTTATTTTTTAATCACCATTTTCTAATGTCAATCAAATCAAAACTAACTGACAAATAAAGCTGAAAAGTAAATGTATCATAAGCAGCAAGGGCTGATCTTTTAACTTGCCAAGTTTGATGTCTGTAGCTTCATTGTGAAAGTGTCCGTTATTTTTATTTTTTTTTTGAAAATGGCCAAAATAGGCCAGTCTGGGGAGGGGGAAATCATGCTGAAATTGAGCCCAGTACTTAGTGAGTTAATATTAATGATAAAGGTGTGACAATAAGCTTTCAATATTAAATATTAAAGGTTTTAATTACTCGTCGTGGTTTACTTGTGAAATCAAAGTATAACTGCAATATAACTGTATATATGCTGCAATTGTTGATGTCAGCTGCAAGCCTGTGCATTCAATGCATTTGCACTGTCTACGGTCTTCCAAGATAACAGCAGAGCAATCACAGCCACACACGGCAACATTTCTGTCTTTCCCTGAAAAACAAAGACCAATGGAAAACATTTCACCACTTCCATTACATTGTTTTATTTTTCCTAGATTTTAGATCCAGCTCTACTCCACTTCCATCTTCCACAAAACCATTTGGTGAGTAACTAATGGATAAACATTAGTATCGGAAAACAAAAAATACATAACAATATATATTATTAAGAACACACTGAAATCATTAATAGGAGATCGTTGTGCTCAGTCCTATTACTTCCCTTTACCAGACAAAAGAAAAGGATTGAACAAACAGTGTAAAGGGGAAAAAAAATCACATTTACGCCCTTTGCTTGAAACATACACAATGAAACATTCTAAAAAAACTATGATGTAAAAAGAATATTTTCTTCTTATTGTTATAATTTTTCACACTTTTTGGCGATCCGTCTTTCAAATGGCAAGCAGTAAAAAGATTTTTTCCTCTTTACACTGCTTGCTGACCTGTTTGTCAGGCAGAGGGAAGTAATAGTCTGGTCAAATGATCTCCCCTTACACAAGTCCCTCTTTTGGAAAGGGCAGATAATCTGTGAAACGATCTACCATTAATTGAGAGAAAATATTAATGTAATGACATTAATAAATATTCAACAATATAATAGATTTTGTTAAGATTTAGAAACCTGTTAACTCTTGATATTTGGGGTGAACACTAGCACATCAACTTAACATTTAATCTATAAGAAAATGAAATGTTAGTGGTACAGTGGAACTCTGATATTGAAAGAAATCAAAGGGACTAGTATTTTTATTTCTTGTTATCAGAATTTCTTAATATTCAACAAAGACCATAAAACCATGGGGACGACCCTTACATTGGCTCATTGTTAGTATTTATTATTTCCCCTGATAAGCATCCCCTTACAAAGCCTACGCATGCATTTTTTTGCACAGAGGAATGTTTAACAATAACATTTTTTTTTTTCTAACAATAAAATATTGAAACTGGTAGGCTACTGAATGATACCTTTTACTCTATGCTGACAGTTTGCAGGATAAAGGGATAAGTGCAGCATCATTTTATGGTATCAAGTTTCTTTTTGTTTTTGCCTCAGATGAAATGCTACGGTTATTGTAAACCCACGGCACACAAATTAGAAGCTGACAGCTTCCTGAATTTGAGATTTTAACAGATATAGAGACGAGATGGATCAGATCGCTTGATTCTCCGTATTTGACCGTAAACTGGTTGTGACGTCAGCGGCTTCCGGAAGGCACACAGGCGGGAGACTTGAGTGGACCTATGCAGTAGGCCTATGTAAACAATGGTGTATTTGGCTGAGAACTGTCGGTCGCAGGATAGTCGGGTGTTTTTAGGGGCTCCTCGTTGCGCTGTGATATTTCTCACAATGTCACTTGAACTTGAGGTTTGAAATTATCGCCACAATAAGTATGCGCAGCACAATAGACACTCCATAGATCCGTAGAAGACTCACACATCAATGGAGTAGAGAGGTGGCGAAAAGAGGCGCAGAACCGCAAGCCATCTTATTTTGTAAAATAAACACATTAACGGCGATTTTTCCAAAAAATAACACCGGTAACATGGTTTTGGCTACTAGAAGTTTATTATTTTACAACAAATACCATAGGTTGTCGGTGACCCCTTTAAGCAGCAAATACCGTGTAACTGCTGGCCACTCAAAGACCATTGTCTGCGCATGGCATATCTATGATATGGAAGACCATTCAAAGATTGCACCTCGTCTCCCCACCCTCCATGCCCTGCCCAAACCCCTTTACTTTCACCTGCGCGGACAAAGAAACACGGTTCCCACGCCTGGTTGTTTTACCTGGGCCTAGCCTATTGCATAAATATCATGTAAATGTTGACTCGCCTTTAATCGGTATGGCGTCTGCTCATGGAGCGGTCGGGATCGACTCGCGGGTTCTGCATCGGGGAATGACAAGACACGAAGATCGAAAACCCGCATTTTTTCACTGACTCAAAGGTCCCCTGGCGTCCTGTGGGTAGGGAAGCCCGACTTCTAGCCTTCTCGGATAAGGGCGAATATATTTGGGAGGTCCCGTGTGTATGTTACGCACGTTAAAGAACCCTGGGCAGTTGAAAATCGATGTAAGAGTAGGCCTGAGTGCGCTGTCCGGGCAAAATTCCCAAATTCCAAATTTCTACCCACAAACTTTCTCATTCTCAGCAAAAATTGGCAACTTCTACAAGCCGAGATAATCCTGTGTCATCGGATTGACAGGCTTAAGAAAAACAACAACTCGCCTTTAACCATGTAGTGTGTAATCAGAGCCCGGAGGCATTGTCAGGAGTGGATGAACAAACTAAAAGCTGGTCGCGCACTCAGTTTAACTATCTTCAGCATGCCGCCATGTGGTTTTACTTGTCACTTCTGGGAAAAATATTTCTCTATAAGCGAGATTGGGAGGATTGGCATTTCACATAGATTTTATTACAAAAAAGAATAAAGAAATAGAAAGAGACTGCATATTTTTTTTATTTTTTTTCCTATTACCGAAATTTTGCAACATCCGATTTGTAGCCTAATATCAGAGTTCCACCGTTTAAGTAGGTGGTATCCAAATCCATAAAATTAATACAGGACCCCTCAAAAGCACTGCTGAAGGACCGCACATGAAATTTGAGAGTAATCAGTGAGTGTTCACATGGATGAGAGGCTCGCTTTTTTTGTACAACAGCATAACCAAATTTACTTACACTGCCACACAGATGCAAAATCCAGCAAGCTGTAGCTGTCCTGGGCCAAGGGAGATCATTTTGCAGATGATCTACCCCTCTTGACATGTAGCCCAAATAAGGTCACTTTTTTTTCATTTACCCCAATGTTAACGTGGGAGGACTATCTGCGATTGGTCCGCCGAGCCTGTAGTCGCGCGCCTGCCCATCTTTTACTGTGGTGTGACGTCACGGAGTACTATCTTGTTATTCTACTATCTTTGTCCTTGTGTCGTCTAAGTCTGGACGATCCAGTCAACAAGCGGTTTGGGTATTTACAATGAACTTTGGGGCCTTGAACAGTGGAGAAGTGAATGTCCCGTCCTTTTTCACAAACTTCTGGTGGTCAGTTGTAACCGCACATACATCTAAAATAAGTCGCGATCCCATGTCGCCGATTCTTTTTTTTTGGGGGGGGGGGGGCGCAGTGACTCAATGGGTATGACGTCTGCTCACGGAGCGGCCGGGATCGACCCTCGGGTTCTGCCTCGGGGGATAACAGGACACGAAAACTGAAAACCTTCATTTTTTTCAGTGACTCAACGGTCAGCGGCTTCCTGTGGGTAGGGATAAGGGCGAATATATTTGGGAGGTCCCGTGTGTACTTTACGCACGTTAAAGAACCCTTGGCAGTTCAAAATCTATGGACATATCAACCCAGAAAAATTCTCAGCAAAAGTTGACAACTTCTAAAAGCCGAGATAATCCTATCTCTTAGGATTGAAAGGCTAAAAAAAAAAAAAAAACGGAGTGGCTACGTTTACGGCGCCCGTAAATTTTATTTCTGATGACGCAGACCACAATCAGCTGATGTTTTGCGCGAATTACGTTAGACCCTAATGGCGATAGAGTCAGCATAGGAACGTTGTTTCGACATTTGAAGAGCTGCAGGACTCGGTTACAGCATACATGTATCAGGCTGAGAGTGTGTTCCGCTTTATGTAAGAAGCTCCAGATCTGTGTACTCCACAATGAAGAGAACTCC
Organism: Peronia verruculata; assembly: GCA_038406235.1. Lineage (NCBI taxonomy): Eukaryota > Metazoa > Mollusca > Gastropoda > Systellommatophora > Onchidiidae > Peronia > Peronia verruculata. Next base: position 625 of record JBCAUA010384363.1, on the reverse strand, counting down.
TAAGAAGCTGTTTAAGGACGACATTGTCTATACCGAAGTAGACAGTGCTTGCCTTCACGGCGGGACAAGATATGTTTCCAAATCCAAAGGAGACTGACCAAATCAGCAGTATGTACATACACATGTCTATCAATGCAGTATTATACCACTCTAAATTTTGAAGATCTAAGGCCTGTCATCTCTCAAGACGACAAAATGCCCTCTGTTTAGTCTTATTCCTACTAATTTCTAGCAGCCGTTGTCACCACTGCTATAAACAAAGCGATTTAAACACCGGTGTTAGACATAGTCTGCCAATCTGCAGCAGAAGTCGAAGGTCGTAACTATATCATGTTTACAACAGTCAGCTGATTGTGGTCAACGTCATCAGTCGTGTGGGTGCCGTAAGAATAAAGGAAAATTAAAAGTTACGGCTGCCGTAAACCTAGCCACGGAAGTCACCGATTCATTGGGGCCACAGTAATCCTTCATAAATGAAACCGGAAGTCCGAGCATGAGTTATGCGCCTTGAGCACTGGGACGTTCCGGTTACAAGTTTACCACGGAAGGCAACGATCGCCTAGTTACTTTGCGTTATAACTATAGACCTATCGAACATTTGAGAGTGACATAGCGCAATTTTATA
>JBCAUA010384252.1:0-18316 GCA_038406235.1 Peronia verruculata | reverse complement strand
TTTTATCTTATTGTCTTTAAAGTACTTCTTCGATCTTAATCCTTTCCCCCCCCCCCCCCCCCCCTGGTTTCCAACATCCAACTTGTATACCAACAAGCTGGCACCACCATGTAGAAGAACAGCTGCAATAGTCCCCCACAAAGATCACATAAATCTCGTTTTTAGAGCCCTCGGACCAGCGCTTTTCTGAGGGGCAACGGGGTCGACGCAGGATCGGCGGCGGCGCTCTACAGGACCGAGTAGTCAAGATCAATCACCGAAAAGCATGCAAATGGACATGATAAGTGTCCGTAATTTGCCACCGACACTCCAAACTGAGTGGAAAACAACTCGCGACTTCACGGGAACAAAATGATTAAAGCAGGATGAAATGTCAAGTAGTTGTTAATTGAAAGAGCAGGTTGGCTGCCAGGCCGACATGTGCGCTCACCCCCTTTGAGCGGGTTTTGCCTTCGAATCATTTTGCTCACTCTTGGTCGCCCGAAGACCGACTCAGTTCCCAAACGCCTATCGTGTACCACACACGAAACATTCCTTCATTCCTACGTAACACACACTGAGCGGACCTTGTGATTGATCTAATTTGATGGGTGAGTGTTTTATGGCTTTTTTAAAATTATTATTTTTATTGTTTGTACCATCAGAGCTCATCTTTGGATTTTTATTTCATGGAGCCGTAGCATAATTTCTGCTGGGCTACAGTGCACCAAAAGCGACATTTACAGCGTTCAAGAGTTTAAAAGCGTATATTAAAACATGTATAATGAAATGATGTCAATAACTGTATAAAGCAATCAACAAGTAACACAATTGCATATATATGAACTTCCTGTTTGTAGTTGTGGTCGTCAAGAATCTGAAGTGTATAAAAAAAAAAAAAATGCAGTAAAGTTATATAGCTTCTGTTAAACATTGTGTCACCCCTGCGTTCAAATTCACATCGGTAAAATTATCATCGCGGTTATCATCAACGTCATTGCCAATATTTTACGGAGAAATCTGTAGGAATTTTTTTTTTTTTTTTAAGATAAACTTAATGCATCCACTGGGTCCAACGTGTAATACAGAAATACACAGGTGTCGTTATCAGAAGCAACGTTTGAAAATGTGAAAAGGAACATCTCTCCATTTTCTTAGACAGTATAATTACACAGGGTATGAAAAGGTATTTGTAAGAAAATTATATAGCGAGAGAGAGAGAGAGAGAGAGAGAGAGAGAGAGAGAGAGAGAGAAAGAGAGTGGGGAAAGAAGAAAACAAAAAGAGAGAAAAGTATAGAGGAAAACTAGGTATCAAACTTGAGATAATGTTTATAGTCACTGGGATGGATTAAATACATTCGGCAGAGAGCATGCGTCAAGCACCAATTATACCATCGCTTTGAAGTTTTCAAAAGTTGACTACCATTGTGGAAGAAAGAGCTGTTCTCTCTAATTTGTCCAACTACAACAACTATTTTTCATGCATAGTATCCCATATTCGTGAATCATTCCGCAGCCCTGGGAGCGATAACAATATATTGTAACAATGAATTAAAATCACACGGTCTGAAAAGCACATACAATTTTCATGATAGAGCATCCACAGCTAGCTCTAGTAATCGAAACGTAGAGATGGCATAATGTGCTTTCACAAAATGCCTCCCTCTCCAACATTCGACAAAATTGACGATGTATTGTGGTATTGCGATCTCTGTCAAAACTTAGTTTTAAAAAAAAAAAAAATGCAGTTCTTAGAGAATGAAAGGGTGTGACGGTCTGCTTTTCTACATCATGAGAAGTTATTATTTTGAAAATGTGATTTAAAAAATTGCAGATTGCCGAAATAGTGAAGAGGCTGATATCACGAGGGAGACATGGGGATAAAAAAAAGAAAAAGATTAAATTTCAATCTAGTTAGTGTGACACAAACTCCCCTTGTTCAAAGTCGTTAGCATGGGGAAAGTAGAAAATGCAGTGCGATTCGAGAGACCGAGCGATCGTGAGTATGTGCAGAGGTCATCTTCTGTTGTCGTCATGGGTCTGAAATTTTTGCACAAGAATGTATCAATTCTCCAAATTTGTGTCCTTTTTATTTCTTTCAAAGAAATCTTATTTGTTGTGCAATAAATTGTATCCATCTAGCTTTGTTCCAGTTCTAGCTGAGTAACTTATACTTTTTGATTGACCTTACGGCTCATACACCATTTGAATATCATAACAAAATATCTTACAGAGAGAGGAGCAACAGAAATTCAGAAGATGTTATGTGTCAGAGGTTACATTTGGAGGGCTTTGATTCAAACTGTTATCTTTCGTAGTGTGTCTGATATATGAATAATGTTTAAACCAACCAAATAGTAATAACTGTAATAAAACTAAAAACAACCATTACGGGTACATCTATCTGCATTTTGCTTTATCTTACAGAGGCTATAGGTTTTACAACACGGGCATCTGTTAGTCGACTTCAAGTAAACAATTCGCTTGGTATGAATGAGAGCAACTCGTTCGGTGGGCAATACTAGATCGGAATTCGATTTCTTTTCTCTAGTTTTGAACAGTGAAACCCTAATGTCATAGGGAGAAAATTTCGAAAGTGCGAAACGTCCAGTATAACGACTGACGTCCAGACTCAGACATACGATGATGACGACGATGACAGGTAATTCACAATGCTACTGGTTTGTGCCTATGAGGATCCCCGCGGGGGGGGGGGGGGGGGGGGGTTGTAAGTAGGTTCTCTGTTTCTAACTGCAGGTGTAAGCCCGCCATCAGTGGGGTGTCTCCCATGAAGTGCCACCCTCAACATTCCAGGGGAGACATCTCTCCTCTGTCTCTTTCTTTCTTTCTTTCTCCTTGCTTCTGTCTTCTGTCCCGCCTTTTTTTCCTCTCTTCTTGACGTGTAAACTTATCTCACCGTGTCTGACACAATATAGCTGTAATCGTGCGGATGTGTCGTTAAATCCCAACACAACAACAACACAATACGTCTATGGGGAACATCTTTGGCTGACTTTACTTACACTTGCAGTTTTTTATTCCTTGAGCCCCTGGCGGAAACTTACCCAGGGACAAAGATATTCAGAAAAAAAAAATATATATATATATCAAGAGGCACAAGAGTTTTACTTAAGCCTTAGTTATTCCAATAACTATGTCTTACGTACTCTTGCAAACTATACCGGCATCTTTATGGTTAATGAAATATATATATATAATTTCTACTTAACTCTAAATAATTACATTTCTTTCACTTTTCTTGAAATTAGAAGAAAGCAAATGCATTCAGTTTACACCAGACTAATCTTGACAATAAATAATCTACAACCTGCCTGATCTAAAGGACAAGATAGGGTGTCAGTTTTAAGATTAATCATATCTATTTAAGAGTATTCCCCTCTGTCAAGGTCAAATTTAATAGAAAAATGTTGCCAATATTTAAACAGTTTCTAAGTGTTATGCCTTGGGAGGAGTTGGCCGAACCTAAGTTGAAAGATATGCCTCATTGTCTAGTTCCTTGATTCATGGTATGATAGGCTATCAAATATATTTTATGCTGAATTTTTACCGACGATACGCGCAATCTTCAGAATGTAATCTGCTTTTCTGACTCGGCTATTGCGGGTCGTTGAGAAAGATTTATTTAGACGTATCAGCTTAGAAAAGAGTGGAACACAATCATTCAATTTGAAAGTATTACTGCAGGTACATGTATATACATTCCAAACACACAATGACTTTTCTTTCTTTCTTTGAGGGGGTGTGGGGAGGGGGGGGAGGTGCTGAATATTGTAGTGCATTGTAGTGTCTTGATTGTTTTCTATAGTAATTGTTGATCTGCGTTCCCATGGACGTATATATGTATTTACATGTTCAAGTAAAAGAAAACGGAAAGTGAAATGAAATTCGGAAGGATTGCGCAATGTATCATCATTAAATGTATTGCGGGGGTTTGGGGGGGGGGGTGGAGGGGGTAGACATATGTATGACTTGCAAACTGTAATGTTTTTTTATTGGTCAATGCGTGTTTTTACCACGGAACTGTCCGTAAGTTTCTGCACTTAACGAAATAGTGCATATTGCACTCGCGGTTTTGCTGTTGAGTGTTCCGGTTAATTGAGTTTTGTAGTTGATCGTTCTGCCTCAGGTTGAGATAGCAAACGCCCTATTTAACAGCATCATCTTTTTGTGGTAGCCTTCATGAATAGCATCGACTGTCAAGGCTTACCATACTCCATTTCCCATTGTTCCTGTTTTCATCAACGACTGTCTATATTACTATTTTCTTTTGTGTCCTCTTTCCCGCCTTTTTTTTTTTTTTACAGTAATTCTATTTCAACCATCATTTATGTGTGTGTGTGTGCGCGCGCGCGCGCGCGTGTGTGTGTGCGTGTGTGTGTGTGTGTGTGTGTGTGTGCAACTGTTATCAGGTACACGGTTACCTATAAAGCGTAAACATGATACTGAGCGTTTCATTGTTTGACAGTGTTAACTATCACCTGATGGAAGCCGCTCAAAGTCTTTGTTTAAATTGTGTAACACACGGCGACATGGGCAACGAATACATTCTGAATCAATATTATGCAATTTAGTATTACAACATAAAAATAACATTTGTCTCTCTTGTACAAAGGATATGACAGATAGTTATTATCCTCTTTCTACCTCCTGGACTCATCAGGAGGTAACACCATTAAGCTCGTAAATATGAGCTATTTAACTAAAATCTGCCAGTTTGTGATTTAGGAGCTTCTTGGACTCAGCCCTTCAGGTTGTGGAACGGATAAACTTTTGCAAAGATGCCTCTGATTTTTTTTTTGTTTTTGTCAACTAACTCGAAATGCAGTGAGTACATTGGCTGCAAAAAAAAAAAAAAAGAAGTGAACTTTTGTCGGTAATCGTTCTCAGTTTGGTTAGCTGTTTCTATGTTATATCTATAGTATCATGAAGGCTGGTTATTCTTTGTTATTTAATGGCCCGTCGTTATTAGGATTTAACATTCGCACATTACTTGCGATTACTTGCAACCCCTTTTTTTATATGAATAACGAAATTCGCGAGGAATAAGATCTGTGCTAATGACAATAGTCTCATATAAACTGCGAAAATGCGCGTTTTTTTTTTTTTTTTTCTAAAACAGGAAAGAATTGTTTCAGATGTGTCTTTTAAGGAAAAGGGCCATAACTGTTTATTGATACGACTTGTATACATACAGATCTCTGCTTAATTTTGTTACAACAACACCAGTTAGTTACAAAGGTGTTCATACTAAAAAAAATGGACTGGGTGAACTCCGTCAGCCTCTCCCAAGTCCCTCCTTTTCCACTGCGCAAACCACTCTTTTTTTACGAATGACGAACTCGGCCACATCATCTGTGTGCATCGTGGTGGATGCGCATTCTGTTGCTATAGGCAGGCGTTGGACCGTGACCGAGCGCGCCTCATGCAGGCTTGGGCCGCTCTCGTGCATTCATAATGACGGTGAGTGACTCACGTCCATTGTTTCAACTCACCTCGCTCTGGTAGTCATTGTGAGTGGAAGGAAAAACGGGAAAGGGGCGCGGGGGGGGGGGGTTGATTTAAGGCGGAGAGGGAGCGATTGTATATGTATGTCGGGGGGGGGGGTGAGGGGGGAAATACGCATACTGAGTTTGAACAGAAAAGTTGGGAGACCTTACTTTGTTGTTTAATTGAATAGCTCACCATTATGTCAGTGAATCAGAAAAGGACATGTGTTTTCATTGTCGTGTTTCTTTCAACAGTTTTTAGGGCCGTGTTTCTTTTAAAGCAGTTTTATTATTATTATTACTGTTTTAATCATATTAAATAAAGAACACAGCGCTGTTCACACATACCTTTCAGTTTAATGACAACAAAGAAAACGCATTATTTACTCATTCCTGTGATGAACAACAAAAGAACAAACAGCTGCCATAAAGCAAGCCTGGTGCCAGAGTTGGGAATGGTTTACAATGGTCAAAATTATATGTCCTCGACTATAGTAATAGAGCACTTAATCTTCTCCCCACGTATAGGGTACCAGGCTCTACATCAGTAATCTGAACTGTATAGGATCTTTGACCGAAAACACCCACTCCAGAAACTTGATGTTCTCAAATGCTTTGGTCAGGACTGATATAAATAACGAAACATCGCGATGTGATCTTGCCCGTATAATACCCTTTTATGGGCTAGTTTCATTGCAAAAATTTCCCAAGTTGTGTATCATAAAATTCATGTCGGCAAAGCTGTCAAGCAAAACACTAATGATAAAGGGTAAATGTGCCAATTCTGAACAACACAATACAAGATGATCATGTTTCGTCAGAGATAACTAAATCCGGGAAAAAATGAAGTTTAGAAAACTATATATCATAAGTGTTGGTAAAAGAAGTGCTAGTGCCAGTGTTTCAAGACTCTTGACAGTCATTGTATTTTGTCAGATCCTGAGACCTGTGTAGGAGTAAGAGATGAAACCAAGAGGAAACAATGCAAAGTGAGAAATATTATTATCGAGTAATTGAGGAACACCTCTATCTATTTCTGTAATGTTTTTATGTTCATGTACATTATGTAAGAAGAGGAAGACATGGTGACATGACACCAGAATGGTACATGTTTATTTAACTATTGGTTTTATGTAGTTACTATTTTTTGACATCTCATGTGTGAGCCTCGAAGATAGAGATGAGTACAGATATCCATAAGCAACGACACATTCTTCAGAACATTTTAGTATAACTTTTTACAGAATTAAAGACGGAGAGCGATTAAAATGATTCAGAGAAATTGTATGGGTTAAAAAAAAGATGTCAAATATTTCTTCATGATTTGAAGATCTCTCATATTGATAGCACCAGTAATCTTCAATCATGTACATGTTAAAGACTGGAAGAAGAAGAAGAAAAAAAAAAAAACCACCTGAAATCGAGCTCATTGTCCACTATACTTGAACGGTACGAGTCATAAAGACTAATTTTGGTTAAGTGAAGGAAGGATGAGGAAAGGTGGGAGCGGTGGTGGTGGTGGGGGGGGGGGGGGGAGCAGTGATGGTGCCATGACGGCCGGCCCGGAAATGAAATGCCGCTCAATTTACTTCGCAGCTTCACTGCAGTCACGTGCGGACTACGACAGTAATGTTTGGTTTATCAAAGCCAACGTGAGTCAAACCGGAAGTAGCGCAGTGGGAGATAAAATAGCAGCGCCGCCTACCGTCTGGACGCAAGGTTCTACTGGGGGGAAAAGATATGACAACTTGATGCCAATTATCTTCATAGCATGGGTGCGGAGAAACATGAAACAACGGGGGCCAGTGTTGCCGGAGAAAGAGGTTTTATGTGGTTAATTACATAGGTATTATCCCCGTGTGGTTTTTCTAGACAGGAGTTCCCCCCCCCCCCCCCCCCCCCCCCTCGGCTTGGGGTGGAAGTGCGCCTTGTAGGTTATGCTTGGATAGATTACTACAAATGTGTTGGACTTTTTAGCAAAGTGCAATAGTCCTATTTAGTCAATTGCCTTTGGACCGTTTCTCCCTCTCTCTCTCTCTCTCTCTCTCTTTCTCTCTCTCTCCCCCCCCCTACCACGCCCCTTCTATTCTCTAGCCCCAAAAGGTCTTTTCTGACAAAACTTGACTCGTATTTTGAGGACATTTATAACACTAACAGTGATATGATGTTACTCGGATACAACAGACCCGCTATTCAACCTTTTTGAGGCTGTCAAGAACACAACTGTTTTCAGCAGCTATTATAGCAGAGAGGTGACAAAAAGCCCATCGATTTTGCATTTCACTGTGTGAGAATAATTCATGTCCAGGGGCCACAGTTTATTCAAGACCTGGTTTTCTTCAGGCTGAAAAGAACCCCCTTTTGTGGCACCGACGAGGTTAAATCCATTAGCCAGAAGTAACGTTAAGTCTCTGAAATAGATTTTGTTGCAGAAAGGCTTTTGCACTAAACATGACATTGCTATCGCTTTGGTTAAGAGTGACAAAATGAATTTTAATCGTGTTTTAGGTCGCGGGCAGATCCCTACGTGTCAAGAGAAAAGAAAATGATCGTAGGAAGCATTCAGACCTGTACAATTCACATAACGTCACTGAGTATGTCTCGTTGTTATAATAGTAAAGTCATTTGAATGATAGGGAAAAAAAAAAAAACCCCAAAAAAACCCCGGGATTTAAAGATACATCATAAGTAGAATGTTTAGAGTTACAGAAGAAAATAAAATGGTTATGTAGGCAAACAGAGAGATACCGTACACTCACAATCGTATCTCATCTATCATCTATCTAGATTGCCTCAGATATTAATTATAAAGTCGAAATTCACGGGCCATCTAAGCAAGGAAAGACATCACTGTTGGGGCTTCCATGTCGTCGAGGACACCCAGGACGAAGTCAATCTTTCGTTGAAGCCCGTCTTCGGCATCACTTTGTAACTAATCATTCTGGGTTGTCCGACGGCACTGGGGTAATGCAATGGTCTTTTTAGTTTACAATTTTTTTTTATTTTTTTTTGCAATAACCATATTATGTTGCAAAATGAAGGATCACTGTAATGCAAAATGACCTTAGCAGTAAAGACGGGCTAACAGATCAAACTCCCCCCCCCTCCTCCTACATACAGAAAAAAAAAAAAGAAAGAAAAGAAACAGATCTTAGGGCCTTCATAATTATATTCAAACAACAGAATGATATACGCTTGACAGAATGTCAATTCTTTGGCAAAGCAAAGGGCAAAAAGTTAAGTCCTAGTGCTTTTTCCTCCAGCAGATTCTCTTTTGTCTATAGGCAAGGGTTACGAGATTGGCGACGGCGTTCTGCCCTAACCCAAAGGTCACTTGTTGTTACCGCTCGCACTTTGCTGATGAATATGAGAGGGGTCAGCTCAGGTCGCAATTGTAGCCTGGATGCTGCGGATGCTGACCTCGACCTCTGGAGGGTGCAACATTCCCTCCCGACCGTGCTCCGTTCCTGCAGGCAGGGCATGCGGGTGCAAGACAGGTGCTGTTGTTAGCCAAGGTGACGACAGACAAAGGTCTGCTAAGTGGTACATTTACTGCAAAGGGTTGCTGTGGGCGCTCTATTGGTGCAGGCCCACACCGAACATGGGCAGGGCGAAGTTTATCCTTTTTGATGGGATTCTTAACGTGCTATTTTTCTTTGGTTGATTCTTGTTTCCCACTCGCGTGTTACCTCCCCTCCTATAGAGCGTTTGTCCCATGCGTTTGCGAGATAGTGAGAAGAAAACCAGTGCGGGGAAAGGGGGGAGGGCACTGTATGGCTAGGGAAGGAGTACGTGGCAGGTGATGAGAAAATTATGGGTTATAGAAGAGAAAAGAACTTTTTGTTTCAAAGATATGAAATTCAGTTGAGAAGGATAATAAAGACAAAAATAGATTCATGTTATATAGACAAGTAAACATATGAGAAGAGTTAACAAAGAAGTACACTGAAATTCAGCAGAGAATGGAAAACAATGAGATTGATGTACTTAAGGAGAATTATATTTGCCCGACCAAGCAATGAGAAAGAACAAGACCGGTGGTGTATGGAGTTCGGAAGAGATGATAGTCAGTGTAAGGCATTATTTGTTTCAGGTATTTTTCAACTGAGAAATGACAGCTTGTTTTCTTGTTGTACAGTCCTTCTGATTTCATCCAGGAAATTTGTTTATCGTCTGTGCGATCACCGTCACTTTGAATGTACAAAATCAAGTTTGGCTGTTCTGCATTGCCCTCACTGCTGTGTATCGCTGTTGAATCTCGATCACATCACGAAGATTGCAATGACCCAGACTTGGACAGGAAAAGAGAAATTTCAAATCATCCATTAGGGCTAACTTTCGCTATTAATCATGGCTATAAAGTCTGGGTCTGAGTAAGATAACGTCATCTTTCAGAGTATTTCCATTGCCTCGGGAAGTAATCAGTTATTCACATGAAATTTAAAAATGATACAAAATGGCACTTTTGCTTTAGAAAAAAGAAAAAAAAAAGGAAAAAAAAAAAAAAGAAAACAACAATAACAACAACAAAAACCACACACACCAAAAAATACCCCCGCCTCCCCCCCCCCAAATAATAATAATAATAATAATAATAAATTAACCTAAAAACAAAAAACAAAACACACACACACAAAAAAGGGTTCTTGTCATGTAAATATATGCACACAATTCCATGAAAAAAAAAAAAAAAAAGGAAGTAAACGGCTGTAAAAGAGACAATAAGTACAATAGCATTATTTAATATACAAGGAAGATACAGATCATTCTTTTGCTACCAGGAAGATCCAGAACATTCTTTTGCTACCAAGGAAGACACATTTAGACCACCCAATATGAAACATGAAATGTGAGGTACAAAAATACCCTATGAAAGACAGAAGGCGAGGACAAAAAATTAACTTAGTACCTTGTCCGTGCAATGTTAGTATAGTACAACGCAAAAACAACCAAAGACAACGACAATAATGAGAACGATTCTGTGTTTCTGTAAATTGTGACTTCTGTCACAATTGATCTGTCATGCAAATCGTCGTTCAAATGCATGCAGGGATATAAACCAAATCGAAATACAAATTGGTAATCGATAGCAACATGCACTGTCTAGTGCTTCCCTGGGAAAACTGGTTGAATAAATGAAATCGTTACTCTTTTACCATGCGACATTGTTGCACACCCGTTGATGATGATGAGATGTTAGAATCCAATCAGCGTCTCGCAACGTGTAAGTGCCCAAGCATTCAGCAACTGAAGGATTCCCAAACGGACGTAATTGGTTTGGATTATGTCCACGGCGCGATGTACGCCGAAAAAGTTGTTGGAATACTTGCTGGCGAATTCTATGGCCAGTACACTTAAGTGCGGTTGGCACATGAGACAATTTCGTGCATCAAGGAATGACAAAGCAGCAAATAGAGAAACCAGTTTCACAAGAAATTGCTCTTGTTTGTGGCTTGTTCGCGCCATTTATGTTTTTCGTCTCTGAGCAGTTTTTTTGTTTGTTTGTTTGTTTGTTGTTTTATATCGACCTGAAAAGTACCCATATATATGTATTTCAGATGGGGTTATAACACAGTTTCATGGAAGGAAAGAGACATAAATAGTTTCGAGACAATTTTGTACAACAAAGAGAAACAAAACAGGACATAAGAAAACGACATTCTTGAGAAACAGCTTTGTTTATGAGTTGTTTACTCCCTGTCTCCTTTTCCTTTCGGAGCAGTTTTTTCTTATCAATGGGTGTTGTAAAATAAATGTTTTGTTTATTTTATTTTCTGTTCTAATCGGAATCTATTTCTATTTACGTGGCTCATTTTATGTGTTTTTTGCAAAATACCTCGGACTTGAAAGATCAGTACGTGCGCTCAGCATCCATGTAAAAGTGGTCGTTCTAGTACATTTTACATGTTCAGTATAGTGACATAATTATCAGTGAAACTGCTTTAGCGTATCAATTTATAATTTGTTATACCATGTGAAGTGCCTGAGCAAACATCCGTCATTTAAAAAAAAGACAAATATCTTGCCCGCACAATGGAGCGTATGTACCTTCATGTACCGAGATAGATAACGTTTGCTCAGATCAAATCATTTATTGTTGATCTAGATAGATCTGGACATTATAGTAGCATTTTCTGGCATCTTTTTGGAGTAACTGGCAGCACCTGTAACTGGAAACTATACCAGTCTGTCTAGCCAACAATCAACTTGCCCCACCTCTTAACGTTCAGTCTACACCCCCCCCCCCACCCTTCTTCGCCGAGTCTGTTTGTCTGTGTGTCTCCCTGTCTCTGTCCTGTTCTCGACTTTCCGTTTGGCTGTCAATTAAGCATTCTTTTCATTCATGATTTTTTCCCCATTTTGTCAGCCTGTCACCGATGTGGAACTGGAGGCGACATTTTTAAAAAGGATAATAGAACTGAAAGCCCTAATGGACTTCTTTCTCCTAAGAAACAGATTCCAGCAGCGATTCTCAGCAGGTGAACTTGCACCGGTTGATCAGGCTGCCATTAAAATTTGCATGCAGTTGAGACAGGAGGGAGTCCCGCGAGGAAATGACAGAACAACCTGCGGAATGGCGTGGGGCGTTTGCCATTACCGCATCAGTGCTATAGCATCGATGTGTTTGTTCAAGATTGAAAACCTTGGCGGTACAAGCGCATTCTTTATCGAACAAAGCTTCTGAAAGCAGCGCCGCTTTTTGAGCGCAGCACAGCAGTGTTTCCCAAGCTTGCATCACTCGGAGATTTTGCATAAATTTTCAAGACTAAATGACATTGTCTATTTGGTCAATGTGTAACCTGTATTTATAGGAAAAACAAACTGAAAACAAAAATTACATGGAACTGATAGCCTCTCCCCCCTCCCCCCCCCCCCAAAAAAAAAACAACGTGAAACTACATCATTAAAAAGAATTTGCGACAATGCAAAATGAAACTGTATTTGACAGTCTGGGAGCACTGGTATCATCACTGTCTAAATAATCAGGTTGAAACGATAGAGTAACCTCTACCAGTGTACAATGCTGTCTGCCATTGTCAGCGTTGCAGAATAAAACAAACAGTTGTTCTTGTTTGCCAGTATCTAGAAATCACAGTGATCATGATGACAAATGGAAAGAAAGCCCGTCTTCTAAATCCTTTAACCGGAGGAAGTTTTTCATTTGAACTGTACGTGAATGTCCCAAACCATAGGAAAACACACACCTCTTTTATTAGTTATATCACAAAGCTTGGCAGTCAAAATCTCATCTAGTTTTGGTTTTTGCTATCGATAACATGCCGAATTAAACTACTACTATGTGAGTTTTTTATATTTGTTACAGAGCACATTGGTAAAGATTCTGCCCAAATCTAGCTCCGTTGGTATTCGTAGATCGGGAAAACATAAGTTAACGAGTACTCATACATTTATAGTGGTTATCAAAGAGCGAGACAGTCTAGTACATCGAAATGAACGGGGTTGGAGGGGCTGTAGGTAGGCAGTCGGTGTGCAATAGTACCAGTGAATACCGTACTATGTGATTCCAGCTTTGCACAAACAATTGATCTGTTACGTGAGGCAATGACCATTATAAGGTCTCTGTTGTTTTCTACGTATAAGCTGGTAAGTAGTTGGGTTTGAAAATGAGAGACCGTATCAGGCAGCTTAACTGGTCAAACTTCTGAGCGATGAATAGAAATCTCTATGAATTATATATATGCAGAGTGACATGCGTGAGCGAACTATGGTAATCGTATTGCTGTAATTCATTGGTCTTCTGCGTCTTTGGTGAGTCATTTCCTCAGTGAATCTGTGAGTCGAGTCAGAAAGGACTGAGAGACTGAGTGAGTCAGTCAGTAAACAAGTGAAACGTTAAAATCCAACAAAAATTTTGAGTGACATGTTTAAATTAGTACTTAGTGGTACCCTCCTCCTGTCTTTCCGATCCTCCGTCTGTTGAATTATTTGTTTTGTAGGCTACCTGTTTGTTTGTTTGTATGTATGTCTCTCTGTCTGTTTATATGTCTGTTTGTTTATTTGTCTGATACTCTATCCGTTTATCAGTCTGTCTGTATCATCTCTCTCTCTCTCTCTCTCTCTCTGCCTTTCTTCCTGCTCCAGAAGTACAAGATAATGTTAGAGGATATCAGCGGCCTGGACCACCAGTCTTCCTGTACAAGATACACACAAACAGATAAAGAATAACGCCCTGGCAGGTCGGAGTCATTTCATTACAGGTCTAGCCGGACACGTTAATGCTGGGCAGATTAAATATAAATAGAATTCCGGCTAGACAGGAGGAATGGCGAACATAAAACAATAAACGCAAGATTTCTCCAGAGAAGGCGGAGTATGAGCGAACTCGAAGGCGCATCCATCCCATAGGAAGCTACAGAACATCCACCTTTTTATTTCATCTTTTAGTTTTTGCTTGTTTTTTCTAAGCATGACGGATTAAGATAACAACAACAACAACAAAAACGTAGCTGGTGATGAAGACGTCGAAAACGTGTCAGAGAAAACTAAAACATGTGGCGCGGTTCGTGCTCTCAGAATCATTCCTGGAGAGCCGGGCTCGTGGTGAAAATGCTCAATTCGTATTTTGAGCCATACAGCATGGCCCTGGAGGACCCATCGAGTGCTCAAAACTAACTCGCTCTTGAAACTGCACATGTTAGGGGGAGATTTATGACTTTTTGAATGCATTTCTGGAGAATGCAAAGACGAGGATAACAGTTTTTATGGGGATGGTTGTCAAGTGGAGCAAATTGGAGATGTTGTTTTCATTGCTGTGTTCTCTTTTAAATATATATTTTTTGTTTGTTTGTTTGCTTGTTTTTTCATTACATTATCTGTAATGTGTATGTGAGGATATGTATACGTCTTCTTTTGTTTGTTTTATTTATTTTTTAAAATTTTATTTCATTTATTTTATTTTAATTCCATTTTGTTTATCTCATTTTATTTCATCTTTATTTGACTATGCTATACTTTACAGAACTGTTGGAAAATTACATTTTAGAGCATATTATGCCCTTGTGTCAGCTTCATCTCTTAAAGACCGTATACACAATTCAGTATGATACTTGCCTGTTTGACGCAGTCCAGTTTCACATCTGACGTAAAGGTCAGAGGGGTGCTCCCGTTGTCTTTCGTGCTAAGTTCAGATGAAGTCAGGCTCGCAGCAATAGTCAATTATATTAACCACAGAATACATGGTGTTGTTTGTCATGAACATCATGGTGAGAGGACAGTTTGAGGGCATTTGCTGCTGTTTGCTGAGCGCCGAATGTTTCATCTTCTTTTCTTCAGTAGAGTCCCTGACCTGGTGGTATGAACGTCAATCTCGGTATCAGTAGCTCTTGGGTTTGAATCCTAACAGGACCCGACATTTTGTCGTTGGGAAAAAAAATTACACACATTTTCTAATTCGACTTAAGTTAAAATTGATATCTGACTATAGACAGACAACATCATTGTTACAATGGGCAGGATTTGAGGGCCTTTAGTGCCTGCCGCCATGTGTACTTTCCCGGAGGCTCAGAACATAGATGAGCGTTTCCATTGCGTCTATCCGGGTAACAATGGTTTGAAAAGTGGTCTGAGACTGTGCTATGCGAAACTAAGCAGTATAATTTTCATGTATAAAATTTCCATTGAGAACGGTTGCTCTATTTATCATTTGGTCTCTGACTTCACCTTCCCCTCTCCCTCCTCTTTTTCTCTCCCATCCCCACCCTTTCCTTTACCATTCACCGCCTTCTTTGCGAGGAATCTGCAGCCAAATGTGCCAGGGAGTTTATATGACAATGCGGTGCCATATAACACTGCCATTTGTGGCCTGACATGGAAAGCGGTCATATTGACCACCATAAAAACTAAAACCCATGTCTTTAACTATCAGATAGGACTGAAAAACAGCTTGTCAGACATGCTGTGAAATCGAAGTTTGCAGTGCAATATGCTCTGAAGGATTGCGGGACGTCATATACAATCTTTTCGTGTTTTCAAAGTACCCGCTTAACAAAGCATTGTTTTCATATTCTTGAGTCCACAGACACGCATTATGCTCCAGGAAGATAAATTATACGAGTACTCACCCTACTCATACACACAAGATCTCATTCATAGAAAACAAAGAAGATTCCGTTGTTAAACCACTTTTAATTTAGTGATGAGAATACTCACCCATACAAATTCACACTTGTCGTTGCAGTGGCACTAGATTGCTCTCCGACCTCTGCTCCTTTAAATGAAAAGAGTTCTTTAACACAAATTTAGAATACACCTTTTTCCCCTCACCCTCTGAGAGAAACAGATTGGACTGGGGGTATAGAATGAAAAAAAGAAAAGAAAGAATAAACATACATATCTTTCATGTAAGGTTCATAGAAACAGTTCAGGGATGCAAGGTGCATGCTGCATTAAAATTCACTCAACATAGGTGCAGACGTCTTTTTTTGTGTGTGACGAAAAGAAGGGCTGCGTTAGCGGAGAAGCGAAGGAGGGGATGAACAGATTTCCAGAAAAGCTGTGTTTGACTTATGTGTCTTGTTTTCACTTTATGTTCCTAGGTTGTTTTTTTTTTCAGTTGGAGTTAATAGGAATACTGGCGTCTGTTGACTTTCTATAACTTTAATCCAACATCATAAACATCTGGAATGACTTGTTCAATACTATGGAGATCAAATGAAATTTCAGCAAAGGTAAAAAATACTTTGAGTGAGGTTTGGCTCGCAAAGACGTCTATGACCATGATGCAAAGAAAATACATACGTAGTTCTAACAAAAAGACAGAGTGCTTGTAGGAATGTAGTAAATGAAAAAAAAATGTTTTTGAAACATCTTTGGGGATATTTCTTTTCCAGGTTTAGCATGGTAAGCAATATTAACGTTGCATTATTCATTAGAAAATAGTGGGATGGGTGTTAGCGGCTCTACCGATCCTGTAATTCATTGAGGAGGTTGACTGTAATTATGCCGGTATAAATGTGTAAATGGGCAGAAAATGATAGTACTGAAAGACAAATACATACTGTGTTGGGCCTTTAGGACAGCCAGATGCAGCAGAAAACGGCCAGGCAGTAATAATGACATAATTATGGAGACAGCGATACGTATAATCATAATATGACCTTCTAGGTGGAGCGATCTGCAGAGAGGGACTAGGCAACCAAACAGAGATAAAGACAGACAGATAGCCTGACCGAGAGAGATCGGTATGTATTTGAAATAAGCAATTGGGGAAAAGAATGTTCTTAACGTGCTTTTTACATGATAGACCGTCATTCTGGTAAAGAAAGTTTATGAAGTACATTCACACAGCTGACGGGTAGAGCGCCTGCAGAGATCCAGAGCACACATACAAGATGTTTCAGACAGTGCATGAGTTACTCATGCTAAATCAGAAAAAAAAAACAGGGCATACCAAAAAGCAAACTCAATACGATGAACAATCAAGTAATTACAATCCAGCTTTGTCACATTTCCTTTAATTCCATCCTACTTTCACGGGGAATCAATTTAACATTAAAATGCTGCAACATTTTTTATGGACTTATTAAACTTCACAATTAAAAAAAAAAAAAAAAACGAAGAATTTTCCAAAAATAATGAAGTTTTTTGGCCCTTGAATCTGATATTGGTCCCAAACCTCTAACTGGGCAGCCTACAAGCAATGGATGAAATCTAGTTTCAGTCAAGCCCCAGGAGTTCATCTCCCGCCCGCTGCTATGCCTGTCACAGGCAATGCACATGTATTCGTTTGAGTGAATTCAAATTACACGTGCACTTAAACAAAGAATAAATATGGTGTAAATAGCCGCCAGCTTTTTGTTGTGCTACTTTCATGTTTTGTGCTGTATTACTTTATGGCCACGGTGGGATAAGATTTGAATGTCGATATTAACATAAATTTGGGGATGTGATGGTATGACCCGTATTGAAATACAGAGGTTATGAGGAGATTATGTGAGATTCATATACGATCGAATGAATGTTAGGATGGAGGAGAAATTGGTGAGTCAATGGACAGAGACTGGGAAAATGAGCTGTCTCAATTATTTAATTGACATGCTAGCTAAATTATTAACGTTGCTGCTCCAGTTTCGCATTTTGAATGATTATTTACAATTCTGGTAATTGAGGGGACATAAAAAAGGTGTACTTTTTGGCAATTAAGAGCAATTGCTCATGAAAACACAATGTGACGGACATAACATCTGATGAGAGAAAAAGGTGCATCGACAAGGGGTGGGTTGTAAGAAAACCACAGATTGCAATGAAATGGAGTAAGTAAAGAGTATGAAGTAATTACTTGAAAGTTATGGCAATGCATTTTTTGTAGACTACCTTAGTCCTATAATGTCAGACCAATTACTACTGATGTTCCAGGTTTCTATAATGTTTATTTATGTTCCAGAAATCAAAATGTTTGCATGAAATTCTATAAATCAATACTTTCCTGTTATACTGGATGGTATCTGGAAAAAAGTCGAAACGCAAAGTGTACTGACAAATCTTTGCAAAGAGTTAAACTTGTGATAACTACTGTTGACAGGATTATGTGTGGGTGAGTGAGTTAGTAAGTGGTGGTCGGGGGGGGGGGGAGGGGTGATTGAATGATTGATGGTTTGGAGGGTGTTTGGATGAGTGAGCGAATTTGTGATTGAATGAGTGAGCAAATGAGTGACAGACTGAGTGAGTGAGTGAGTGAGTGAGTGAGTGAGTGAGTGAGTGAGTGAGTGAGTGAGTTAGTGAGTGAGTGAGTTAATAAGTGAGTGAGTGAGTGAGTGAGTGAGTGAGTGAGTGAGTGAGTGAGTGAGTGAGTGAGTGAGTGAGTGAGTGA
>JBCAUA010384033.1:0-18318 GCA_038406235.1 Peronia verruculata | reverse complement strand
TGTTGTTGTTGTTGTTGTTGTTGTTGTTGTTGTTGTTGTTGTTGTTGTTGTTGTTGTTGTTGTTGTTAATTTTTGTTATGTTTTTCGTAGCCTTAAAAATGTGTAGGCTGGTTTTACTGTCTGTTACGTCATTGTTTTCTATCTCAGTCACAATCTTATGTATGGGTAAACTTGGCTGCCAGGGTTGGTCTACATATACCACAGTTGACAGTATAAGACTACGGGGGTTTAGCGCTCCTGCATGACTTCAGTTATGACTGTGCCCTTTTTTTATTTCTCTCTCTAGGATTATGACGCCTATAGTTCACGAGAGGATCTCGAAAGTAGCACCAGTCTGTTTTACAATGCTATATTGATCAGTTTGAAATAGTTTTCACATCTAAACTTACAATCAGTGGCCCATCTTATGGCTGTGTTAAGCTTATTTAACTGTAGTCTTGAGACCGTCAACGAAAAAAAGTTCACAGAGAAAAATATTTGCTTAGTCATATTGTCAATGGGCGGGCTGTCTGTTGGAAGATTTTGTTTTGAACCGGATCAGCTAGGCAATCTACCTCACTTTGTGTAGGACAAGAGGACCGACAAACATCTCCAAATAGAGCAATTATCGCTTGAGTTCGATATTAGAAACATCATTATTATTAATATTGTTAATAATTTTTTTATTTGAAACATAAGCCTGCGCAGTAATAGTTGTAGTGCTGGTTCAAGATCTCTCACGCAGAAATGAAGCAGACTACATAAAAAAAAAAGGTCATTGAATTTTCTCTCCCTGCCCCCTCCCCCCCCCCCCCTCCTCCCCTTCTCTAAACCGTCTTCCTTTCTCTAATGTTGGCTTTACCTAAATAATATTGCTCTGTGTGTTCCTCAGTTCATGTCCTCCCACGCTATCGGTCGAGGACTTTCAGAGGGACGAGTCCTTCGACTGCAGGATTGTTCAGCTGATCCGAGATGACATTCTACCCCACGCCAGCCACTTGCCCTCGGACTTCATGATCAAAATCATGGACATCCTCAACAAAGGCTCCATCCACTCCACCACCTCGGATTGTTTTGTTGGTTAGTGCATAACCACCGCATTCATTTTAGTTTAATTAGCAGTTGTCTGTCTGGTCTCCCATCCATATGTTCTCCACTTCACTGACCTGTCCATCTGTCTGTCAGTACAGTTATCCATCTACATGCATTTGTCTGTCTACTCAATTGTCTACGTTACTTGTCCGTTTTTGCTAGTCATTCATTTAACACACGGCATTGCTTGTTTACTGCTCCAATGCCGTTTTGAGACTGTCCTGCTCACAAGCCTTGGTTTTTTTTTTTTTTTTGTTATTATTATTTTAATTTGTTTGCAACTTGTGCGGATCCTGGGCAACTCGTGGAGACCCTATAATCAGGCCTCGCAGAGGCAAAGCTTTAGTCAAACCATTGTCATACATGACTTCCTTTTCCACTATCTCTTTGTCAGTGTAGATGTGACAACGTAATCCCAATGGCCTTTTCGAATTGGGTTGCCAGAATTAACAGCAACAGAACTGCGAAATCATTTTCAATTAACGTCCGTGACTGAAAGTATCGAAACTCATTCTGGAGTTCGGTTTTATTTGGCTTCTATCGCTTTGATAATAGAGTAAATTGCAGGAAAGACATGGGGATATAGACAAAGCCAAAGAAAAGTAAACTACATGCACGTGTAATTCTAAAAATACACAGGCGCTGAAGAAGAGTAAATCTCAAACAATCTGTCAAAGTACATGTACATGTACCATATAATAAAAGCAAGTCCTCCCCCTAACCTGATCCGAGATATTAGGCTGTATAGGTAGGTTCTTTGTTCCTTCCTGCAGGCGGTGAAAGCCCGGGGTCGGTGGGATGTCTCCCATGGACATTTCAGGGGTGACATCTCTTCTCTCTCTTCTCACTGTCCCGCTCTTTTTTCTTTCTTCTCTTTGACGTATAAACGTATCTTACCGTGTTTGACACAATATAGTTGTGATCGTGCTGATGTGCCGTTAAACCCCAAACACAAACAAAACAAACCAACAAACAAGCAGGCCACGCATTATGTTCGACAGTCTTTCACTCTTGTTCCTCTCTCCCCCGTATGTTCTTTTTCATCATCTCGTTAGCAGACATTCCTTGACTTCTCTTGTTCTCTCTCATAACCACTTCTTCTCAATCCATTCACTCACTCCAGGGTCTCATAGATGCCATTATCCATTCCACTACCATCTTCTTTTTCTCTGATGTTTCCGATATTTTGTGACACGAAACCTTGATTTGCTCCCTGTGCTCAGCAGACACAGAATCCAGCCGGAAGCTGCGGGAGGAGTTTGCCCGGACCTGCTTCGAGACGCTGCTTCAGTTCTCCTTTGTCAGCGACACGGTATCCGAGCAAGGCCAACTGACCCGCCTGGCCGTCATGTCGCTGTTGCAGCGCTGTCAGGAGGTGGTCACCAAGTACGTGGAGGATGAGAGACTCAGCGGGAAATGTCCACTACCCAGGTACTTTTGTCATATCCATAGCACTATATCCGAAATGTGTATTGTCTACTCTCTCTCTCTCTCTCTCTCTTTCTCTCTCTCTCTCTCTCTCTCTAGTGTTTATATTTCATTTTGTTTCATTAAAAAAAAAAAAAAAGATTTTGCTGAACAACATTATTGTTATTCTCTCCCTTTGAGCATATGATTTTTTTTTTTTTTTTTGCTTTGCTTTTTCAGTGTCAGAACGTTCATGTGTTCTTTGCTTTTTCAGTGTCAGAACGTTCATGTGTTTTTTGTTTTTTCAGTGTCAGAACGTTCATTGCCAGGAATGGCATTTTAAATCACACAGTTTGCTCCCTTTGATCTTTTGCTTCTCACTAGAACAATACAATTATAAAGATTTTATTACATTTGTGACATTTCTTTTTATCCTCTGTCAGACCTAGACTGGCCGAGATGTCCTCAGTTCTCAAAGCCATCACCACACTGCTGCAGTCACTCAAGAAAGCCCCGAAAGGAAACGGTACAGTCTTCTCTTTTAAATACATTTTTTTTATTCAAGGCCATACATGATAAAGGTTTGTCTTATTGTCTATTTGTGCATGATGACTCATATAGAGGCTGCACAAGCCTGGGACAGGGCTTCCTTCAGGACAAACCTTTGTTGTGTACTTCCTTGACAGTTGCTACCAGCACAACCCATTCACTGACAGTTGATAGCCCACTCCAGCCATCCAGCCAAATACTTCTCTTTTTTATCCAGCCAATCTGTGCTCTCTGTCCCACTTTCCTTCAAGAAACAAGCAAAAGGAAATGAACCAATATGAATTGTTTTTCCTGTTTTTTTTACAATGGTTTTATTCCACTCTGTCTTTCTGTGATTAGATTATCTTGCCATCTCATTTTTTTTTAAATAGTCTGTATGATTTATTCATTCCCTTCATATGCTGCTACTGGTTGCATCCTTTAACATACTAGATTTTTCAAAAGTGTCACTCCCAGATCATTCTACCACTCATTTATTTCCTTGCCTCTCTCTTTCAGTTGAAGTCAATGTGTGGAACCAAGTGATCAAGCTGTACCCTGCCTTGGTAGAATGTACCACCTCACCCTCTCCCCAGGTAAGTACAATATGAAAAAGGTTAAAAGGGGAGGGAAAGTAGGGTGTGATGGTCCGGGGAGTTTGACAGATTGACAGAGTGAAGGGGTTGAGAGCAAGGCTTAGAATTGAGGAGACAACTGATTAGCATGAGTAGAAGATATGTAGGAGACATGGCCAAGTGTAAATAGTTGTATATTATAGCCCTACTTTGAAACTGTGCTTCCCTTTTAACTTAATCACATTCACTCATCACTCAAACCAACCATAACACCTATATTATTCCAACCCATTTAACCCTACTTATACATGTCCTCTCGAATCCTCTACCCCTGCCTACCTACCTGTCCTGTCCTAAACTTCTATCTCTACCTACCTACCCATTTTCTTAATTCTTTATCCCTACCTACCCACTCTGTCCTATCCTGAACCTCTGTCTTTGCCTATCTACCCATCCTATTACCTCCCAACTTTCTATCTCTACCTACCTACCCATTCTCTCAATCCTTTTCCTCTACCTACCCACCTGTCCTCTTCCACCTCATTCCTCTATCTGTCCACCTGCCCTCTTCCGAACCTCCAACTCTATCTATCCCTTACTCCAACTCTCTAACCCATCCTGCCTCTCAACCACTTATCCCTACCCCGCTGTCTGCTCCAACCGACTGACCTCTATAGCTCCCAAAGCTCTGTCCTGCCCATGTTGCCTAGTCCTCATAAATATACCACCATTCCAGTCATCTGCCATCCTATCCGCATTCCACTACAGTCAACCACTTATTTCCTCCATCCTCACAGATACTTACCAGTGACATTTTTGAAACTAAATCTCCTTCCTGCTACTGTGATTTGTGATTTCAATTCAATACATTTGTATTTATGATGATCTCCTCATGATGGTGATTTCTGCCAACCTTTTCCCCAGGTGTCCAAGTCTCTGAGAGATGCCCTGCATGAATTTTGTGATCTGCTGGCTCCACCAGGCACCACCTCCATGCCTAATGGGACATAAATGTCCATCTGAATGTCATGTGTCCATCTCTTATGGATCTCTGATAATAGGAAAACATATACAAATTTTCATTCCCATCATCAACATCAGTTATTATATGTTCATTATTAAGTATTTTCATGTATGGATGGTGGAAGAGTTTAAAATGCACAGTTACTCTGACCATCTCTGACTTCACTCAACTTAAAAAAAAAAAAAAGCTTCACAGCATGCACTGATAGAACATGTGAGAGGATTCTAAATACATTATTTCTTCATCAACATAATCATTGCCCACTGTCATTTTTTTTTTATTTGTCAGTAGTTAAAAGTTTGTTATGCAAGAACAAGTCAATACTGGTGTAGGCCTACTATGGCCTGTGTGGTTGTGAACGAGTTGTGAGAATGACATAGGTTAGTTACTACATTTACAAAGTAATAAACAATTCGAAAAAAGGCACAAACCAACACTTTTCAATTAGGAAACATGGAAAAGAAAGAAGCTAATTTATCCACAAGAAGATTTATCCTAAGTATAATTTAAGATTCATAATGTTGAGCATCAGTGAAAAAAAAAATGTATCATCTACTATAGATTACAACCAAATATATCATTTTCACATTATTTATTGAAAAGAACGTAATTTTTAAAAAAAATGTCTTCTCATTCAAGCAGACTGGTGATACTGTTTGATTTGGTATCAGTAAGTACTAGTAACGTTGGTTTGCAATGTGCATTTCCTCCATTGAATGCCATTTCACACAAAATAATCTCTATGATTTTATATTGTTCCCTTCAGTTTCTACTTCATATATCAAAGCTAAATTTAAATGGGAAATCTCACTGGAAAAAGGTGGAAACTGAGCCATTCAATAAAGTCATTCAACAATTCAGTACGAGTATTCAAGTGCTCGTAAATTTGCCTCCTGGATTTTCTTTCAATGTATGAAACTGTTTAGACTTCATCCTGTGAAACAAAGATTCCAATATTGTGAGAGGAGCACAATCAAACAAAATTTAGAGCAACAGTATGTGCGAAGGTGAACAAAATAACAATGCCCTTACATGGAAATGATTTTTTTTACAGAAAGTTAAGATTTCCATGGAAGCTGAAAATTTCATTCATCAGTTTTCTTTTATTTATATGACTTTTATAATGCAGTCCTTTCAGGTTAAAGTGTATGGAAAGTTACTGCTTTTTTTTTTCTTTTCCCCCTCCATTTGTCTTTTTTTTTTCTGCAAAATAGCAACCCACATTATATGAACTGAACACATTTGAGTTTCATAATAAAAGCTGAAGGGTCAAATAACTCTGTCATATGGCAGTTGATGGATCTGACTGTTTTCTTAGGCTATTACATTTCATGCATTTACTTTCAATTCATAATTTTCCTTTATGAACACCAGGGAGTCAGTACTGGGCACAGAATGAGTCTGTGTATGAATGCTGTGAGTTTGTTGGTGAGATTGACTGAAGTGCTTTGTGGTGTGAGTCACTGTGAGATTTACTATTTTTTTTAGGAGGAGGAGACACTGAGATTTATCCCATTTCATCTTTCCGTTTTGATTTGATTTTTGAACAGCTAAGGGGTAAAAATGATTATGTACAGTATTTTAGTTAGTTTGTAAACCAGCATATTCATCATACATGTGTATTGTCTAGAGATGAAGGTTGTTGTGTATGCATGTTTCTGTGATGACAAATAAAGGATGTTCTTTTCAGTATTTATCATATAACCTTGGTTATTTGCATAAATTTTAACTCCTACTCAGTGATGAAGAAAGAGGATATCATATGTTGACAGTTAGGTGACATATCACGTCACTCAGTGCCAACAAATCAGTAGCCATGGTGATTGATTGACAGATGCAATGTCATCAATTCACCAATATATTTAGAGTGTAACTGTTTACCACCCAAGTGTCCATTCCACCGATGCATCATCAAGAAATTTGTAAACTTGTCATAATATAATTGTTATCCCGATATCCTAAGATGGTGGCCATTTGGCAGCCTTTGTCCTAGTATTGAGACATTTGCTTGAGAAAATGGCAAAAAATAAATGGCCAAAGTATTTAGATAGATGTTGCTAATTTCAGAATATCCATGACACCATGTCTGTCCATTTCAGTGAGGCATGAAAGACACCAGTCGTAAGGACCAGGACTTTTGACATATAAATGTTATTACACAAGAGACAATTGAAAAATAAGCATGAAAGGTGGACTGGAGAGTGAAGAGTGGAATCAAAATATTGCCATAGCTGGTTAAGTGTATTTCAGACTACATCATATAAAGCATGGAACTGTTGTTGTGTTTCATTTCTCAGTGTGTCATATTGCTTGCACTGGCAAATGGCAGATAAACAAAACTTTCTCTTTCTGTATAATTTATTAAGGAAAGGATACATGTATTGTATGGGATTGTTGGAGAATTTCATTTGTTATCTATGTCTTATTTCACCATTTGAATGTGTGTTGTTTTCTCATTCATTTTCATTAGTTTGCACGAGGTGACATTTAGTTTGTACATTTAGTTCAGTGAAATGTATCAAGAATAATAGCTATAATCATATTTTTCTTTGTGATATTCAAGCGTGCAAGTTACGGAACCCGTGTCACTGCAATGAGGTGACTATCAGAACAAAAAAATTGTATCATTATAATTTCTCCATCATCACCCTGGCCTCTGCTCAGTTGAATCAGTGATACAGAAAGAGCTCTTGCTCTTTCATGTACAACCACAGATTTCAGAGAGGGCAGACCACGACACAAAATGTTCCATTTATGTAAATTTGAATGTCTAGTGATAAAGAAATGCCTGGTTTATCAGTCTCCTTGGAATTAATGACTGTCATATCCAGGAATTCTTTTCATAATTCTTTATTTTAAATGTATCTGAGTCTGAGCATATGTACATTTATGAGTGTCATATGCATGTTGTGATAAGCAGCTTGATTGCTAAAAAGTATTTGAGACTTCTTTATCATGTTGAACTGGAGGAAGAAAACATCATAGACATACCCAATCAGTGTTAAACATTTTTCTCTGAAATAGGGAACTTTCTTTGTCACATAATTTGGAGAAAATATCAGTTACATCTCATGTGTTGGGAGATTTAGACTTTAGGGAGCGTTCACATATTATGTCATCAAAAAATTGCCTTTTTGAGACCCCCCCCTCCCCCATGTCAACATTTGTCAACATTTGGCAGACCCCCCCCCCTCATAATGATGACATCATCAGAAATTAAGACAAAAGAAAGGAAAACGAAACAAATGGATGTCTGTGAACTTCAAAATTTCTAATTTATTATGATCTTCACAACGATTCTTCAATTAAGTGACAAGGACGTCAATTTTATGTTATCCTTACACAGGAGTGGTCATTCAAAAAGAAAATTTAAGAGAATATCTCAAAATGAAAGTTTCATCTTCCAGGTTATGGACATAATTCAATTTTGTGAATGGTTATTGATATTGATATAGACATTAATGTGGAAATAATATATCTGAAAGGTCTACGTATATAATAATGCTCATGATAAACTTTTTTCAAAATATTTCTTTTGTAGAAAGTTAGTTCGTTATTGAATTGAAAAAAAAAACATCCCAAAAATAAAAAAATAAGAAGAAAACTGCAGAACTTTTGATTTAGTTTGTTATAAGCAAGTGATTATTATGGGAGTTTTGTAATAAAGGTACAGGAATGTAATTTCAAATCTAACATTAGCTAGACTAGGTCTAATTTGGTTCCTCAATATCCATACATTAAGTTTAGGGTTTCAAAAATGTTCCTCCCTTCATCCTCTGGGAATGCCACTGTTTCCATAGGCCCATCGTCCTCATCCACATCACTTTCTTCCATTGGGGTCTCTTCTTCAAACTTCTCACACTTTCTTGAATGATCCTTCATTGCAGCGATAGTGGAATGATAGAGACCACATTTAGGGCAGGTTCGCTTTTTCAGCAAGCTTTTTCCTTTCCAGTCAGTTTTGTTTAAAGAAGGGCAATGCTCATCGTAACATTTAATGTCTTTTGTTTTGGACAGGAACAAACTTTGAAACATACTGCCAAATTTTCCTTCATCGCATATTGTAAGACCAGCATCACATGATGCAATTGGCACTGGAGGTGGCAAAAAACGATCTGGGAAAAAGGTGGTGTAATTAGTTCTCCAAGGCTTGCAGCATGTCGTGTCACTGCATTTCACTATTTGGAGCATGTACTGGCTTTGTCTGACGTGTTTCATTTTCCAACTTTCTGTTTCCTCAGACTGGATTTTCCTTTTTCCTTCTTCTGTGTTTGGTGGGGGGACGAATTTTCCAACAACAGGATAGCCATCGATAACAGATTCAGACCATATGTTTGCCAAAATTTCCCCAGCGGCTTCAAAATTCTTTTTTTCCAGGTCTTCATCAACAGTTTTGTTGCTTTTGTCCAAATGACTGCCAAATGTGTCAAAGGGCAAGATAATAGATGCTGTATCCTTAGAGAGCGGGGCCATTCTTCTTTCCACTTTGTTGTAGGCGCTAAACCCTGGAGCATGTGTAAAAACAAAAACTGCGTCAATGTCCATAGCCTTGAAATGCTTTTCCCAAGCAGCAAGTGTCTGTCTATTTTTGGGGGCTTCATCCGGACCTCCATCTACAGAGATGAACACTAATGGCTTGATTTCTCGGTTTATCTTGCTAATGTCATCAAATTCATTCAACGTTAAAAGTTGCTCAAAATCAACTGCATGAGATTCAGCGCTGCTGCAGTCATGCTTCCCACTTCGAATTGCTATATACGTTGGTCCACTGTAGCCTACAGTTCCATCCTCATTCAAAACGCACCCAGCATACACAGATGGTATTAATTTATGTCGTTCTCCAATGGGGAAGTCATGGTCTGGCAGCCTAACTTTGTAATCCATGTGCATAAGAAGTGCCGTCTGCTTTTGGGATACAGGAAGGCCAAGAGGAACCCTTGCCTTGTCATCTTGGGAAAGATAGAAGACATGATTTCTACCGAAAAGAGCAGCAAGTTCATGGGCATGTTTCACAGTTGCCATAGCAAAGTGGGCATCGTCGTGTTTTTTACGTAAATCATGCTGAGGTCTACACAATTTTACAGCTACAGTGTTTACGTGACGCTTCCCATCAATGTGTCTTGAATTCTTTGGCAATAGACGATAATACAGAGCTGTCCTGGAGATGGAGTAGCCTTTCTCATCGAGGGAAGCTTTCAGGTCATCAAGAGTTTTGATAGAATTGAAGATGTTACTCCGTCTTTTCTCGTCAGCTGCTGCTTGGGGAATTACTATTGATAAAATTGTTTCATGAAGATCAATCATGGTTTCTTCTAGGGGAGGTTTGCCTGCCTTTGGGCGTCTTTCAATCTTTTTTTGTTTAAAGATTTCAGGATGCGCATCTTTAAGCTCTTGAAACTCCTTTTTTTTATTTTCTCTTAACTTTTGCTGGCTTTTTACAAGTGATTTAGCCCTAGACAATTTCTTCTCTGTGTCTTTTCTTTGCTTTTGCAAATTCTTTAGTTGGCGTTCTTGCTCCATACTAAGACTGATAGTGTTTTTCAAAGAAATCAAACAAGATATTGACGTATCTAAAGTACATAATTCAGACTTGAGCTTGTCTTGTAAGTGGCATGGTCGTGCTCCCTTCTTTGGAGTTGAATCCTCACATGCAGGTGCCTCCGTATTTTCTGTGAAGGGAAAATGATAAAATATGAATCTTTCTAATGTCTAGATATGTTTTTATTTTAGTTTAAAGATAACATGTCTTTTGTTTGTTTGTTTGTTTGTGTCATTCGTCAGTTAAGGTTAGGTCCTTGGAAAAGCATTGTACTTGAAAAATTATGCAAGGTACTCATTTGTTGCTGGGTAGATAGAAAGAAGTAAAAAACATTATTGGTTGCGAGTGGATTCAATTCCAGGTCCTTCATATCTGCAGTCCTGTGCTCTACTTACTGAGCTATTGGGCCCCCACTACTCAGTAGTTATGCATAGAATATATATAATAAAGGCCTCAAGCAAAATTGGATGTCTAATCTATGATATTCTTAAAAGATGACAAAACAAATTATGTATACAAACCTCTTTGGGGACTGCTGCCAACCTATATTACTCTGTTTTGACTGACTTGACTCCAGCCTAATAGTATTAGAGCCCTACACAGTCACACCACGTTCATTGTGGGAGACCCGGCCCTGAATTGAACCAGGGACAACTCGCTTGTGAGGCAAGCGCGTTACCACTACACTGTCTTATCTGGATTATTCTTAATTAAAAACTGAAAAAAAAACCATTAAATTATTATACTTACCATTTTGGGTACTGCTGCCAGCTGCCTCCATATCGCTCTGTTTTGACTGACTTGACTCCGACCTTGAAGTAATAGAGCCTGGCACTGTCACATCACTTTCATTGTGGGTGTCTGGAAGAAAATAAAATGGAGTAGTTTTGTTATCAAATCATTCCTGAAAATTATACAAAAGTAACAGCCTTTGATCATATAATTTATCATGCTTAATGATTCCATGCTCCCTTACTACTACACTAGCGGGCTACTGTCTTATCTGGTATATTCTTAATTAAAAAGTGAAAAAAAAAAACATTAATTTATTATGACATACAGTGCTCTCTCCCAATAACGACATTCTCCCAATAACGACATTGACCTCTGGTCCTGATTTTTTTCTTTTCTATATGTTATTACTAATAAAAAAATCCCTGACAACGACATAATTTTCCGTTCCCAGGCGATGTCGTTATCGGTAGAGTACACTGTACCTTTTTGGGTACTGCTGCCAGAAGCTGCCTCCATATCGCTCTGTTTTGACTGACATGACCCCGACCTTGAACTTGAAGTAATAGAGCCTGGCACTGTCACGTCACTTTCATTGTGGGTGTCTGGAAGAAATAGATGATGGAGTAGTTTTGTTATCAAATTATTTCTGACAATTATTCAAAAGTAACAGCCTTTGATCACATAATTTATCATGCTTAATGAAAAGATACTCACTGAAACCCTACTTAACTAGTTATTGCTGCGAAAAATCAAAACTTGGCCACTAAATCCCACGAAACTCACTTCTCAGCATCATAATTAATTTCCAATCGAAGGGTTGACCTACTTCCGACTGTTGTATTCGTAGGAATGTGAGTTTCACAGGGTGAGCTTTCTCGTCTAGATCTAGATCTTGTTCTAGAACTTAGAAACAATAATGATAGTTCAGGGGTTGAGATGCAGAGGAATATCTCTTGAAAAAGGCCTAGATTCTATATGGGACTAGATAAAACTGATCTAGATCTTGATTTAAAGTTAAATCTAGGCCACCCAACCCGCGGTGTATGCCCAGAAATAGCACGACAGACGTGTCAGTCGAAGACCCGACAGACGAGTAAACACTGTGCGGCTGGGCTGACTCGCAGTCAGCGGGCCTCGTGCTAGGCCAGTCACAGACTTACAGAGCTATGCTGGGACCGGCCTAAGAGAGACTTGATATCACTATCAGAAATCACTCTGAGTAATAAGGACCAACCCACCCAGGGACGACATGTATTGGACCAGTCATCATAAAAGGGGTTAAAAGAGGCATTCTCTTGTTTTTAAATTTTGTATTCTACACACACTGTACTGTGTGTAACTCCATGATTACAATAAATGTCACATGGGTGACAAAGAAAAAAAAAGCTAATTTTCTTGTAAGAAATATGCCAGGTTGGTCCAAGATATGGTATTCCTTCCCCCACCCACAGCCGGTCAATGAAGGATTGTGATCTCTAGATAATTAAAATTAATAAGCAGTCTAGATCTAACTCGGTAGCCTACACTTTTCGAAACAAAAGTAAGGAATGCTCACCTCTAGGTTTTTTCCCCTTGTTTACAAAAGCAGCCCAGATGCCAATTTTCCTCGCAGAAGTACTTGCTTCCTTTGCACGCCATTGAACTATCAGGTTTTCAGCTTTCTCCTGGTCTACAACTTTGTTAGTCTTTAACCCATTCCACAAGTCTTGAGCATATTGTAAAGCGTGCTGACGTTTTATATCAGGATGTGCCTTGAGATATGCATCAGTAAATCTATCGTACAAGATTAATTTGCCTTTACCTTTACCACTCATTTTGTAAAGTAATCGACCACAGGTGTCTTGATAAAGAAAAAGAGAGGAAAACAAACCAAACTGCTGAACTCCAGGTTTGTTGTAGTTAATATTTGGGTATGAGGTAGTATGCAGTTCAGCAGTTTATTTATTTCTGCCTTGATGATTCCATTCATTTTTCACCTTTTTAAGAGACAAATTAAATTAATTTTTTTGTCTCTCATTTCACCCTATCAACTTTTATTTCTTTTCTGTGCTTGTGTTTTTTAATTACATTAAAAATAATTTTGATGACATAATATTGGACCTGACCCCCCCCCTCCCCCTTGTCAACATTTGTCAACATTTGGTAGACCCCCCCTCCCCCCCAAGGTGATGACGTAATATGTGAACGCTCCCTTACATTTTTTAATCATGTACTAATTTTTATCAAATTTAAAACAGAATGAAAAAAAAAAAAAAGGCTTATGTTTTGAAACTGAACAACACATCTGACATAAAATAAAATTACAGATGTTTCCCCATTGTTTCTAAAGCTGTATTTCCACTCATCCCCCCCCCCCCCTTTTGTTTTTTCGAATGACTACAAGAGTGAAGTTTCAAATTTTAAATTATTTACATCGTGTTTGCATCATCTGAGCAAGATTTTATAATATAGTTTGCACTTTGATTTTGTCCTATGAACTCTCTACTGCCTTGAAGTTTGTAATCGTTTGAATTGTATAATATTATGCTTTTGGTTTTTATGTTCCAGAAGTGAATTTCATTGTCTGCAAGTCTGTTTCATGTTGAAGAAAAAAAAGAAATGCACATAAAAATCTTCATTGAATAAATTGTTAATAATGCCAAATTCCTTTATCTGATTTACAGTGAGGGTGAATGTAAGCATTTCTTTTTCCCATAGTAGGTATGTCATTGTAGTACATTTATGAGAGGACAATTACAAGCATTCAAGATGTTCACTATGTGTTTACTGCTGAGAGCAATGATACAATTGTGTGCGACTGTATGTCAATTTGTATTTGTCAACTGTGATTTTCACACTAGTTTCATATTAGTCTGACTTTCTTTTTTTGTTTTTTTAATTATTCATTTGCCCAATATGTCATACCTCCAAAGATAATCTCATAATACAATGTTCTTATTTGTCTTTAAGATATCTTTCATGTATCTCACTTGACTGGTAGCTTCAAATCTGACAAAACTCTTTCCTTTCATTTTTGCCCCAACCGCCAAGTTTGCAAATGCCTTTTAGTTCTATTCATCATGCTGTGATCTATGCGTGTACCCTCCCGGTTATTTTTCTGTTTTTAAGTTACATTTCAGAAAATATTTTGTGATTCACTGAAATAAATTCCAACATTTTAGGCAACAATATTATTATTAAAATTTGTGCCAACAGTTAAATGTGAGAATACTTTTAGAACTGCTACATAGTTCTTTATAAATGACCTTACCACTTATCAGATTAGCCAACAGTATGCCAAGGAGCAGTTTTGACACAGATTTGTCATCATTTGTCGGATGTTGGAATTGAACTTTCTGGACACTTATGAATTATCTTTACTCTACTGCCATAAAAAAAACGATTAATTTCCAACAAGATTTCTTGGCCAAAGGTTGCATTTAGTATGTTTACGAATTTGTCACATCATATTGTAAAACATACAACGAAATAGTTCAAAAAAACTTTTTCCTCTTCACAGCTGCAGATAGAAAGTTTTAATTACAGAAAAAACAAAATTCATACCAGTACAGATGGCTCTGAGAAATTCCTCTCTATGGGAGGTAAAAGGGATAAGGTAGATGAATGCACCTGTATTGCTATTCAGCATCGTGCTAACAGTGTGTGAAATATACTGCAGCACACTGACATCATCAGTATTCTGTCTAGAACCAGAGATTGATCGGAACATTTCACATCAGTGTACTGAAGCTATAATTGTCATTGGTATTACCTTGTTTCATCTGCATTTCATACAAGCTATGGTAATCAGTGAATATCAGTAATCAGATCAGAGTTCACAACATTTCTGATATTCAGGCTACTTTTTTTTTTTTTTTTGCCTTATCGAATCAAATATGATTCCTTCTGTTTTATTTAGTTGTATATTTATTCGCACTGTTTTTGTTATCCTGCTGTCTGTATTAATATATTATGTTAAAACTTTTTCTTCACTTTTTTTGTATGTCGCAATTCTTGTTATATTGCAGTTGAAACAAAATGGGAAATAAAATAGAAAAATTAGATCTTTGAAAAAAAAAAAAAAAGAAATCTAAACATTATCATTGCACATTTTGTATTCTCTAAAAAACACAAGATTTGGTTTCCAGACTGGTTGTCATTGCTGTGGCAAATATTACATGCAAGAATTTTGTCTTTCTTTTCTCTCTCGCTCCCTTCTCTCTATCTATCTCTTTTTTTAAAAAAATGTTTGGATTAACTAGAGTTTACTCAGATTGTTCCTGACCCTTTCACTCATAGAAACTTAAATCTGCTAATCTAATGGAACATTTTTTTTTAAATATAGTAGACAGGCCTATAAAATCAGTTAAAGGGAGATGTCAAGTCTGGTCTTCTCTAATAAAGTTGATCTAGTTTTGGTCATTCTGTTGTTTTATTTTTCAGACTTCTGTATTTGGTTATTAAATGATTTTGATTTTACAGAGGACTTTTGTGGCACATGGCTAATGTTGGACAAAGATTTGTATGAGAAAATCTTCATGACTGACATGACTATGGACAAAGATTTTGTTGTCCAAGAAATATGTGGAGGTGATAGAATAAATATTTTGTCAGCTGTACCACAAACAGGCAAATTAGTATCAACTCCTGTACAATGAAAAAGTAAGCCTTTACTACATTCTCTGCTTGACACATGGGCGAATCAGTTAGATAGTTTATAGGCTGATTCACCCCCCCCCCCCCTCGTCATTCAGAGAATTTAAGGGGTTCATCCTTTCATTGTACATGTTTTCACCCATTGGCTGCTTTGTCATACAGCCCGCTATATGACAAGTAGTATGATGCAGCTGCCGAACTACTTCTGACCGTCATCTCTGATGAAATAGACCATTCAGGATAGTTGCAATTTGAAGGCTCAGAAGCGTGTTTTATTTTAGTACAGATATTTTTTAAGAATTGAAATGCTCAGAACAGCCTCAATAATCTGTATGGATTCTGTTCTCACTATGGTAATGCCTCATATCTAACAGAGAACGAAAGAATCAGTCACTACAACAACGGTGTACAGAAATCTCTGAAAAGTGATGCACCTTTTCCTTTCTTTTTATTGATTGATTTTTTTTTGTTTTTTGTTTTCTCCTAAACTGCTTGCATTTTATTCCATTTTCATTTACCTCTCACTGCTCTTTTTGTTTGTTTTCTTCCTAACATGTATCATGTGGGGTTGTGGGCAATATGGGAACTCTTTATCATAGAACTGTAATCCTCAGTAAATAAAAAAAGATCAAGAATGATGAACACTATTTTCACTTTTTTCTGTGTTGTATTTCTATGTAATTATTATTTGTTTTCACTTTTCCCCTTAAGTGTCAGACTTATTACCTCACGTTCTATATACATCTTTCAACCTCCTGATGGAGATGCATGATGCCTCTCCTGAACATGATAGTTATCAAATGTCATTTTAAAAATAATTCTACCAATAGAATTATATATTTGCTCAATAGAATGAAAGAGGCATAACTTATCAAATGATTTGCCCTATGAACAATTTTGTCTTCATATCTCAAAAACTGCTGAAAATGACTTAGGTCATTGTCATAGACTGGTGACCACATCAACACAATGGAAATGAGTGTCTGAATTTACTCTCTGTTTATCTAAGAGCCCATCGGCATATCCACCCAATCATTTACACCACGTCTGTATTTCTGTCTCATTTTATCCTATAGAAGTATAAGACTATCTTACAAATTTCCACCATACAATCTTATCCCAACCCAATCAGTTTTGTCCAGTCCTCAGATCCTGTCTTGTCCTTTACAAATCTTTCTACTGCAATTCTATCACACACATCATATGACATGTAAAGAACGACAATGATCGGACAACACATTTACACTCCCCCCTCCCAACCTCCATACACCCTAGATAGAAACTGAAAGATTTGTGGTGCCAACCTTTTAAAAAACATGAGAGCTCTTCTGAAAACTGAATCATTCATCGAATGGATGACAAATTACCCATCTCAGTGCCATATTGTGTGTGTACATGTAACAAATGATGATTGATACATTCTTTGTTCACATGAGTTTTTATCTAACAAGATTTCATCATGACAAAGTTACACTGTTCTTGTTACACTGTCAGCAACGTTCATGCATGAAAATGCACATTACTAAATCACAACAGCATAATTTTTTACCCATGTTTTTAACACGTATGTGGACCGCACGGTCAGTATGTGATCAGACCGATATATAAGCCTTATTTAACTATGACAAATAACTGTTTGGTCCAGTGCCAATAAGTCCAGGACTGTATACATATGAACAGTAGTGATAATTTGGAAACAAACACACACACACACACACAAAAGAAGTCGATATATGATTTACTGAGTAAAGGTCAGTCAGCATGTTTAAAACTATATATAAGACAATCTGTAGACATTAGCTAGCATCCTAGCTGTATCACAGAGCTAATAATATGCTCATAATGGGGCGTGCAGCACGTAGGAACCTACTGTATATGTCAGTAAAAATGTTTTTCTCGTATCTGTTACACATCTACTGTCGTCGCGTGATTATGGCCCGATCTTCACCGTCATCGTCGTCAAAGTCATTAGTACTGTTGTTATTGTCGTTGGCTGTCCTTGTTACTGTGATTTTCTTCTTGGGGGGGGGGGGAGGGAGGTGCGATACGTGCTCACGAGTCCAAGGTAAGAGATACAGAAGGATTAAGTATTTTGAGATGGTTCACATGACGAAAAGATTTTCGCCGACAAATTGATTTGCGTACATGCTTTGGGTATGGCAGTCAGCCCTTGACCAATGATGAGCACTCAGAGACATCCACACAATGTAAACCTCCTAATTATGGGAGCACTTTTTCTCCGTTATGTGACCGTCCTCGAAATACCACATTGGGAAATTCAAGGGAATGTATAAGGGTAAGATCAGATATGCCGAAATTTCAGACCTTATTTTTTCTTGCTATATTAACTGAAGAAAAATTTTTAGAACTTTAAGAAAACAATACAGAGATTATTAGTGACATGTGGGAAGCTGATGCCGTAACTCTGAAAAAAAAAAAATGAGAAGAAGAAGAAAAATGGGACTAGTTTCCTTGTTTTGGACAGATAGTGGGGAGTCGTTAATGGTCTATCTATTATGCCGGCAATGAACATTACATGTCTGTATGGAGACGGGAGGGCAAATTTAATAACAACGTAGCATTGATGACTTCACGTCCTTACCGAGTGTATAAATTAACGGACGGGGGCAAGGAAGGGGGGAGGGGGGGGGTAGCGAGCATTCCAGAAGTCATATATACAGCCACTTCAACATTTGTTGTTGTTGTTGTTGTTGTTGTTGGTTGTTGGTTGTTGTTGTTGTTGTTGTTGTTGTTGTTGTTGTTGTTGCTGCTGCTGCTGCTGCTGCTGCTGCTGTTGTTGTTGT
>JBCAUA010383922.1:0-18320 GCA_038406235.1 Peronia verruculata | reverse complement strand
TTTCTTTTGGCATGCCCTGTTGTGGCTGGTCATTCACTCCACATCCTGGTGGTGGGCATAAGTGGAGGGGCGAGAATGAAAACGCCCATCTTTTGTTTTCTGTTTTTGTTCTTTAAATACCAGATTGAAAGCAAATTGAAGATTGTTATCTTTTGTTTGTTTGTTTGTTTTTGTTGTTGTTTGATAAACCTCGTCTGCCTATCTTATTGTTGTATTAGATCTCCACTCTGGATATATGAAGAACACTCATGACACCGCATTCTCTTTGAGTCTTCCCGTCACCATCACATACAAATCTGTGTCTGAAACTTAGGCGTTGCCCACATTCTGAGTATATTTGACTTGGAATCGCGAAAACCAACAGGGAAGAAGAAAAAAGACGGGATATCTTGCCTCCCAACAAAAATCACATAATCTTTTAACAAAGTCGGTAAACGTTTAAAAACTACATTTATCCCTCATACCATTCTCTTTGTTTATCCTGTCTACAAATTTTTCCAACCATCTCATGTCTGTGAAAGCAGGTAAGCCTATAACAAGATTAGTAGAATGTGTGCCTAAAATAAAGGCCTAATGATTTTGGACAAACTACAAGTCATGAATGTAAACTAGAAGAGTGTTGGTCAGACTGTACCAACCTCTGACTCTCTCAGAGTTAAACTGGGTTATAATATATCACAGTGGAGGCAAACTCGGGATGGCTTCGATCAGTGAAATATACCTGGCTCGGTTGATCCCATAATAAATGTCCTCAGCTCGGAGACACTGCTTTCGGGACAAAACTTCCATATTCCAGTTTTCTACCCACAGAAAATTCTTTCATCAAACTGTGAAAGCGTTTGAAGCCGAGATAATCCTACTTTCTTATGATTGAAAGCTACCATAATAATAATAACTTTGGTTTGTCCCCATCCTCGCCGCATCGAGTCTAGATGGGTGATGCGTGTGTCGATGATTCTAACAAAGGTTGAGCTGGCAGAGGAGGAAACACAGATGGTAAAACTTTCTCAGATTATTTTCATCTTAAAAAACTGCCACCCAGATGTTGTCTTCAGAACATTCGAGATAATTCATTTCTCTCATTAAACCAGCCTGTACTTTAAGTGTAAATTTGCTGATGACAAATACGTGCACGTTGACTTTCTCTCTGGCAAGAAAACAGCGAGGTAGAATTTCTGAGTCTGGAGTGCAGGTTGTTTGCATTACGAGCTCTGTAACTGTGGCGACCGTCGCATTCCTTCTCCATAAAATATCTACAAATTTGAGAGATTAACATTTTTTATCAGACAAAGCCCTCTAACAATAAATTACTTGTGTGCTTTCCGGGTAGGTCTTGGGAGAAAACCATAACAGAACAGGGTTGGGCTTCCCCATAACCTGCGCAATTAGTGTAAGATACCAGCTTGAGATTTTGGCGCCTCATCTGCCTAGGAGTAAAGTTGAATTTTCTGTACTTGACATTTTTCCCTCTAAGCAAAGAGTCTCACATATCAACATATAGCAGAGATGTCGCTAACAAAGACGGAATGATATCAGCTATGAAGTCATTGTAGTCCAGTTACTTTAGATGAGCCTGAACTTTTAGGGACCGGCAGTGGTATATATACGCCATTTCCATGAATAAACATCAGCAATCGTGCTGATGTGCCATAAAATCCAAACGCAAAGAAAAGCAAACAGGCAAAATACGTACATGTATCTACTGGCTGGTGACTGACGGTAGCTGACATGAGAGTTGGCCCAGGGCTAGCACAGCCTGCATCTATTAAAACTACAAAGATCAAACGTCCCTACTGTCAGACAACTATCAGACTTTCCCCCTCCCTCCCCTGTTCCTTCTCCTCTCTCCGCCCAGCCACGCCTTTCGTTCTGTGCAGGAAAAAAGATGCTCAAG
Source organism: Peronia verruculata (assembly GCA_038406235.1). Taxonomy (NCBI): domain Eukaryota; kingdom Metazoa; phylum Mollusca; class Gastropoda; order Systellommatophora; family Onchidiidae; genus Peronia; species Peronia verruculata. The sequence goes on along the minus strand of JBCAUA010383922.1, from coordinate 16,426 downwards.
ACAGCTTCACACTGCCGCCTGTGCTGGACAAGACAATGGTGAGGACGTCATCTGTGTACTGCCAAAGGACACACCCTATCCTGTCCACCCCACCACCCCGCCCCTTGCTGTGCCGCACCCGGGGATTTTACGGGAAAGCCGTACAGTTCAAGCCGATTAAAATCAATAGTTTCCCCCAGCCGTTCGATATTCAAATAAAAACGTTACCTGATATTGTTTGACATCACCTTTGTCACTTCGCTTCTAGAACTGTTTGAATAATGAGCCAGCCCGGACCTCGGGCTAAAGACTTGCATTTGTTAGTGGAACAGCCAGGGATGAATGAGCTCACTTGGCAGTGGAATTTCCTGCTTGACGTGTGCGTTTGCACTTCATTTATTCGCCCCACCACCCCTCCCTCTCCCCCACCCGCCTCTTTCTCCCTCTGTGCACTTCTTTCTTTGAGGGCAGTTAACAATTGTTATAACCGCTGGCCTGACTGTGTAAAGGAAAAGAGAGCTATAGACAAAGATTTGAAACTTCATGTCATGTCTTTGGCTGATTTTAATGTAAGACAGTCGTAATTTTAATGTAGAAGATAGTAGCAATACCAGGAGCCATGTTCTAAAGCTCGACTGCCTTCTACTCCTGTGCAAAGTCAGGTTATCTCTTGACTCGAACAAAGGGAAGATACTCGTGTGTAGGCTGGCCAACATTCTGTCCCCTGGCTAGAATTTTTCTGGGTTCGATTAGCAGCATTTTCACTGAGACTAACCAAAGTGTGGTCTGTTAGACATTGAACTGCTGTCTGTCAGGTGTACCGCGCTTATTCACATGTGCGTTTGCTGATGAGCTGTGATGTAATAGTGGTCATTGTTTTTTGTCCTCCCATGTCCAGATCTGTAAGTGACCACCCAGCCATGTCTGTGTCCAGGCTAGGCATTGTCCTTCTTTGTCTGATCTCCTTCCCCTTGGGAGGTCAAGGTCAGTCAAGTGGAGGTAAGTCTGCACATTAAACTTTTTTTTTTTTTTTAATCTTATTAATTTTTTTCCATGTTATTATAATAATATAATCTTTGATGATTTTTTTGTTAAAATTTTTGTCCAGATCTGTAAATCTAACTCTGATGACGAAACATGCCCTGTCTCTCTAAGGGTTTTACTCTGCTGATATCTTATTGTAATGAACTAAAACAGATGTGTTTTCTTGAATGAATGACAACAGGTATGTTTTCTTGAATGAACTAAAACAGATGTTTTTTCCTGAATGAACTCAAACAGTGGTGTTCCCTTGAATGAACAAAAAAACAGACGAGTTTTCTTGAATGAACGAAATCTGAAACAGACGCGTTTTCTTGAATGGGTTAAATCTAAAACAGATATGTTTTCTTGAAAGAACTCAATCTAAAATACATGTAGATGTGTTTTCTTGAATGAACTAAAATAGATGTGTTTTCGTGAATGCACTGAAACAAGTGTGCTTTCTTGAATTGTATCGATACCATTAACATAACTATAAAACTAAAGACCAGGAATATCACGAGATTTTGTTGACTGTCAGAGCTTTCCCTGTGTCACAATCACACACACACACACACACACACACACACACACCTGTGTTATATTCCTGTATTTCTCGCCCCCAGCCACCCCTCCCCTGGACCTGATCTTCCTGGTGGACGGCAGTCGGACGGTGGGCGAGGCCAACTTTCGCCTCATCCTCCAAAACATCCTCAACTTCACCGATGAATTTTTCCCAGCGGAGCCGGGCAGGGTAAGTGTTTGGAAAGGGGGGGGGGATATGTGGAGGGAGGGGCAGTGTGGCAGGTTTAGGTTAGCAAAGGTGTTAAACAGGGGCCAGGTGTGATGTTTGTTTGTTTGTTTGTGTTGGGGTTGAACGACACATCGGCACGATTACTGCTATATTGTGCTAAACATGTAAGATACGTGTATGATGTTCGAGTCAAGACCAGTCCAGTGTTTGATGGTGTCTTCCTACCATTTCCTCTGTTTGCCTCTTCCTCTAAGGAGATATAGATGAGATGTCACCCCTAGAATGTCAAGGATGGCATTCCATGTGATGTGTAAAAGGCGAGACCCTACAGTTGGTCGACAAACACTGGGATAGTCCGCATATTTCTGTAGCCAGTAAGTATGACCTTCCCCAGGCAACAAACAACAAACAAACAAAGAAATAAATAAATAAATGGGGAAATAAATAAACAGGTAAATCAATAAACAAAATAAACGGATGTTACATATTATGTTGACGTTACCGGTTGGTGGGTGGCGTGTGAATTGTTCCAAAAAATGGGAGAGGGGAAAGACGAAGGACTAAGTTTGATGAGAAAGGGTGACAGACTGACTTACGAAGAGAAAACAAAAGATTGAGATGTCATATTTGGGTGAAGTGAAGATAACTGGTGAGGAACCAGGTTTGCAAACGCCCCCGGTTCGTATGAAGACTTCCTGATCAGTGAAAAGACTCAAGCTTAAGTGATACGGACACGTCACAGGATCATCTGGACGGGCCAAGACTACAGTGCTACAGGGAACAGTGTTAGGAGGTAGAGGAAGAGGCAAACAGAGGAAATGATAGGAAGACAACATCAAACACTGGACTGGTCTTGACTCGAACATCATACACGTACTGTGTGGAAAGCCGAGAACCGCGAGGAGTGGAGGACGTTGGTTGTACAGTAATCACTGATTTATCCGGCGCATTGCAGTCAGAACCTTGACGGATAACGTCGAAAGAAGGATGTTGCAACACGACCCCCTTACTGTATATAAATAGTCCTAATACATAACGATTAATACTGTAGTAATAGTAGTAATGATAATAATAATAGAGTAATTGAAAATAGTAAAATTAACAACATTACAGATCTACACTGCAGACAGTGATAGTTTTGTATCTGTAGTCACCGACTAGTTGTCTGCTCAGTAGTTAATTTTTCCCGACTGGTGACGCCGAATAACGTCGCACGACAAATAACTCGACGACGGATTAATGAGGGATTGCTGTACAAGTGTCAAGGCTTACATGTAAATTGGGACAAGTTGAGGACTTTTCTCAGGCATTTCCAATTCTAAATAGTAGAGGCTAAAATGATCTCTTCCCTTCCCCCCCCCCCTCCCCCATTAGTCCCCGGGTGTTTCTCACAATGACCAGATAAGTTTGTGCTGCGGCCTTTGGAAGCAGAGGTCGGTGGTTTGAATCGCAAGGGTTGCATGTTGTATCCTTAGGAAAATACTTAACACACAATTTTCCTCAGCCCACCCATCTGTAAAAAGGATACCTGATGTATATCGGGGAAAGTACAGAGGCGCTGCACTACGGTGACGCGGTCTGAAATGGCCAAGCCAATCTCCCCTCTCGGGGGGTAAGGGGATGGTACTTTTATTTTATTTTTTATTTAATTTAGTTATACTGACTGTTGATGTATCACACAGAGTCAAGGGCAGACAATGCGTGTAAACTTGCACGTGTGAATGCTGTGCTCATATGTCTGAACAATTACCACTCCAGGGGGCCTTGGAGTTTAAATATCGCTACTACAATATACTTAAGATAACACAGGGACACCCCCCTCCCCGGGTACTCTTCACAAAAAAAAGAAAAGGAAAGACAAAATGTGCGCGTGGCCTGCAATATTCAAATCATTAAGAAAAACATAGCGGCACTGCCCTCTGGCTTTGTGTGCAAATCATGGGAGTCATTCACGAGTGAAGATGGCATGCCGTCCTGGTGATAGACACGGCCGAGACTTGTCACTTCCCATTTCAGTAACTCTGTCCCCCTGCCCAGCTCACACTTTCATTCAAAGTGCTCAAAGACAGGCCGGGTGTGGAGACAGAGACACAGTGTGGGTTAGAACTGACGTCAAAGATACCACGATAAGGACAGACAATGAAACAGCTACAGTAAAACCTGATAAAACAAAATTGTGGGACCAACAGAAGAAAATCCTGTTATAAGCGAGTCCTGTTATAACCACCATACAATGAATTAGAGGAACAAAAAGATAGATAGCCTTTTGTTCTGATCACAGGAGGGACTTTTTCTTTTCTTTTCTTTTTAATAGATAGTCTTCCTTGACAAATTATTTTAATTTTATGTGTTTCAGCAAAGACCATAGTTATGACCGTGACAATCAGTCTCCGAGGTTGACGTGAAATAACACGCCATCTCTCTCTGTCCTCCACTCTTCTAGTGCATTCCTTCATAGACATATTCGTCCACTTCTTGATATCATCCTTCCTCATTCACAGATTGAAGATAAAATTGCTTTAATTTGTTTTAAAGTTTTTGACTCCTCTGCCCCAACATATTTAGAGAATATTATTTCACCTTACTAACCCTACAGGAGTTCTCAGATCTCAGGACTCAGGACTCTTTGTGGTTCCTAGATATAACCTTAAGAAGTCTGGAGGTAGATCATTCAGTTTTTTCGGCCCCTATCTTTGGAACTCACTACCCCAAACTCTGAGATCTGCTAGCAGTGAGGCGAGTTTTACAAATCAACTGAAAAACTACCTGTTTGAAAAATATCTTGGATCATAATGAAGTGTGTGTGTGTGTGTGTTTGTTTGTGTGTGTGCATGTGTGTGTGTGTGTGTGTGCGTGCACGTGTGCGTATTGAGGTAGTTATTAATGATGAACTATGTGTTCTTAATGAATGTGTTATTTTAAAGCGCTTTGGGGCTTTGCAAAGACGCTTAATAAATGTACTATATTATTATTATTATTATTATTCGCTGTCTTCCTCTCGCTTGTGGTCCCTCGATTCCAGAACATGACATAATTATTGTTTTAGAGAATGTCACACTATGTACGTGTATGTTCAACCATACGGGTCTCTGTCTCTCCCCAGGTTCATGTGGGCGTTATCTCTTATTCCACTGGCATCTCTGTGGTCAGTCTGACCGGAAACAGGACGCTGCTGGAGGAGGAGATGTCGGTCCTGCCATACGAGGGGCGTGACGCACACACCCACCTGGCGCTGGAGGAGGCTCGCACTCAACTGATGGTAAGGCTGGTGATGGTGTTGCAGGTGGTGGTGATGGTCATTGTGATGATGGCGTTGGTAGTGATGGTGATGGTGAGATGTCTATATGGTAAGACTGGTAGTAATAGTGAATGTGATGGCCCAGCGTATGGATGGTGACAGATTCATAACAATTTTGAAGGCAGAGGAAGAGACAGAGAAAATAATACAGAGGGAAACATTAAAAACAGACAGATAGACAGACAGACTGACTGACAGAGACAGACAAAGTGAGACAGACAGACAGAGAGAGACAGAGACAGACAGACAGAGACTGGCAGACAAAGAAAGACAGACAGGGACAGGCAGAGACAGACAGATAGACAGACAGACAGACAAAGAAAGACAGACAGATGCAGACAGACAAAGAAAAGATAGACAGACAGACAAACAGACATTCAGACAGACAAACAGACAGACAGACAGATAGACAGAACAGCAAAACCCTTACAAGAGATCAGACTTACAAACAGACAGATAGTCGAACAGGGGTACAGACAGACACTCAGACATACAGACAGACAATCAAACAGTCTCACCACAGTCCGGCTGTGTGTTTCTGTCCACAGTCCAGTCATAGTGAGAGAACTGGTGTGTTCCAGATTGTCATTCTCATCACAGACAGCCCCTCCCGCTACCCGACCGAGACCAGGCTGGTGAGTCACATACAAACACACACACAAACATATACACACACACACTCACACACATACACCCACACTCACACACATACACACATGCCACACACACATACACTCACACTCACACACTCACACTCACACACATACACGCATGCCACACACACAGACATAAACACGTACACGACACACATACATATACACATAGACACGCACACACACACCCACACACATTCATAACATAGACACACACATACACCCACACTCACACACATACACCCATGCCCACACACACACGTAGACACACACATACACCCATGCCCTCCCCCCCCACACACAGACACACATATACAAACACACCATCACTCACACACATATGCTCATGCCCACACATACATTCACAAACACCGCACACATATACCCATGCCCATACACAGATACACATACACAAACACCACATACATACACACATGTTTTGTTTGTTTGCTTGCTTTTTTGTCTGTAAGTACGGCTAGCTGCTCACGATGGATGTCAATAGACAAGCGATCCGGAGCCTAACAATCTCGAAATAACCATCTTTTTCTTAAGCCTTTCAATCCTAAGAAAGTAGGATTATTTCGGCTTTTCGAAGTTGCCAATTTTTGCTGAGAATTTTTGTGGGTTGGAATTTGGAAATTTTGCCCGGACAGCGACACTCCGGCCTACGCTTTCATCGATTTTGCACTGTCAAGGGTTCTTTAACTTCAGCAATGTTACACACGAGACCCTCGGGAGGTTGAAGGTTTGTAAAGAACGAACCCTGCCAAGCGGATATGTTCAAGTCAATAGTGATATCAACTACAGCGACTCACATATAGGCAAATATGTATCTGACTGCATTCTAACATAATACGTATCACATAAGTTGATAAGCATACGGCAATCCCCACGGCACACCACAAAATTGCTCAGATCATTTTTTATTTAGTTTTGCTCTACAATATTTGATTACCCAAACTTATATACACATTTAAATACCCTTTTATAACTTATGAACGTGTTATCCGTTCACCGTTACATTTTTATCTATAGAATATACTTTGGTCAGCCTTTAACTTGTAAATGTACCCACCTAATAGCCTCAATAGAGCCGAGGTCGTGCTGATATGGCCTTAAAATGTTCATTCCATAACACAGGCCTTTTCTGACTAAACATCACCCATGCATATCAAGGTCAAATAAGGTTTTTGTCAGATTCGAATATTATTCCTTTTGTTCGGGGCCATTCCTCGTTTTCAATCTCATGTCTTTTCTGGAAGAACAAAGGATTTTATTTTGTATTTGTTTCATTTACGAACTGCAGTTTATCGAATTACAAACCGAAATGTTTTTGGGGTTCTCCATAGACATACAAATAGAAGACCCGGCGCGCAGGGACAACTTCCGGTCTAATTTGACCAGTTTTTTTTTAATTCGCGCTTCTTTCCTGAGCCCGCTCGGCTCCCATAGTTCAGCCGTGAGAGTGTGGTTCTTTTGGAGCAATGGCCGCTGATAGAGACTGAACATGCTCACTGGGTCTAGTTATACAAAATATGTCTATGGGACTCTCCTTTAAAATTCGATTTTCTACATATGGGACGTTTCCTCAGCAGAAGTCTTATTCGACCTATTTGTCTTCTTCGGTGTCCAATGTTGTCGAAGTTCTTCCTATGACTTTCCTTATGTCCCCCGCAGGCCGGGGTATATAAAAAGACTCTTTGCTCCCACCTGCAGGCGGTGAAAGCACGCCATCGGTGGTATGTCTCCCATAGAATGCCGTCCTTGACGTTCCAGGGGTGACATCTCTTCTCTCTCTCTCTCTCTCTCTCTCTCTCTCTCACTCTCTTTGCTCCTCTGTCCCGCTCTCTTTCCCCTCTTCTCAACGTATCTTACCATGTTTGGCACAATATAGCCGTGATTGTGCTGATGTGCCGTTAAACCCCAACACAAACAAACAAACAAACAAACAAACAAAAACAAACAAACAAACGCTTTCCTTATGTTTCTGACCATGTCCAGGCTGCAGCCAGGCTAAGAGTGATGAGCGTAAGCATCTACGCTGTGGGTATTGGTAGCTATGTCCGGCAGCTGGAGCTGATCGAGATCACAGACAATGTCCAGCGCGTCTATCTGACCAGCCAGTTTGACCAACTGCCGGACATCCAGCTGGACGTACCAGGTAAGTTGTTTCCGCCCCCGTCTCTTCGTTCTATCACACTTTGATCATTTGTCTCGCGACCAGTCCAAATGAGACGTAATTCGCTGGGTTAGAACCGAGAAATCGGGCTTTGGATGTGATGAGGAGGGTCAGATATCGAATTTTTTTTTCTTATTGTTATTGCAGAAATCGAAAGTGCATTCATTTTTTAACGACAGTATCCGTTTTATCCTCCATTAATAAATGTTTCTTCAGTAAAGTCGGGTTTTTGTGAGGTAGGCATGTAGGTAGATTTGCATAAATTTTCGACCGTTCATTCAAACTCAGTTTTCTCGGAATTTCGGTCATTGCTGGGGGGTCCCCATTTGTCTCTTTAAACTGCAATATCTCTGGTTAGAATAAAGCTAGCTCAAAATTTCTTTCACCAACTGAAAGTGTATGAAATAATCATCTGGAAGGCGGAGGGGAGGGGGGGGGGGTGAAATGTTTAAAATTTAGGTAGGAATGTAAAGTCATAAACAGATGCATAGACCGACTAGTGCAGTAATCCCTCATTTATCCGGCACATAGCAGCCAAGACCTTGACGGATAACGTCGAAAGACAGATAATGCAACATTACCTCCTACTGTGCATAGATAACCCTAATACAATAATAATAATATTTAATACTGTATTAATAATAATCATACAGTAATTGAAAACAGTAAAATTAACGATATTACAGTTCTGCAGTGCAGTACAGTACCGTACATCGTACTGTATATAAGTGTAAGTAGGAGGAGCAATTCTTAGAGCGCAGCCAAAAGCCACTGCGCCGAATACCAAGAAGACTTATCCGGCGGAAGTGATCACGCGCCGAATCGCGAAGTGATTGGTGACGCCGAATAACGTCGCACGACGAATAACCCGACGACGGATAAACGAGGGATTGCTTAGTCCATGTAGTAAGTTCCCTTAGGCTTTTCAGTCTCTTGCAGGTAAGACTACCTCAGCCGTTGCTGCAATCCTCTCGGGCCGTGGCGAAGACTGTTAGCTCTCATAGGAAGGAACAGTCAGAGATACGTCAGCTCTATGTTCTCAGTGCGAGCAGTATATTGACAAGAATAGACAGGCAGGGCAGGTTCAGATGTGGGTCAACGCCTGCAGACAGTTGGGCTAAAGGTCAGACAGGGATGTGGGAGAGAGTCAGGCACAACGTCGGGCAGGGATCGTACCCGGCCTATATTGGAGGCCTATTCAACTGTGTAACACTGTCATTGATATGGTAGAGAGTGTGACCTACTACGTGGGCTACAGTTGGTTCTGGACAAATATTATAGATATTAGATTTTGTCCAAGCACATTTCCGGGCATTCAAAACACTTATTGACCTGATTCTCAACACAGCTTGGCCCACAGTTAAAGGGCAGAAGATCAGTCATGTTTTCACATACTTAAGACAGCTATGACTGTGTGTGTGCGTGTGTGTGTGTTTTGTGTGTGTGTGTGTGCGTGCGTGTGTACGTGTGTGAGTGTAGGAATGGTTGGATGTGTGCTATTGTGTTTGGGTAGATTAACAGGTCAGACTTTGAGGAATTGTGTAAATTTCTCACATCCAATCCCCACACCGCACCATCCTCCTGCACCCTCGTCTCGTGCCAATATTGAAACTTCTAGCACAACAAAAAGTTACAGATAGAAAATGATGGCATTATCTATCACTATCAGTCTGTGAGGCATTTTGTCCCACCTCGGGTTAGGACAGGACAGGAACAGCATCAGACAGGCTGAATGAGAACCAAATGAAAGTTGTCCTAGATTTTTGGTTGTTTCATTCAATCTCGCCCTCTGTACTGGCTCGGCCTCTGGACTGTGAAACATTCTGCTGACACGGCGCTTTGTAAATTCTTCCACCACTGATCGATACTGCCTGCCAACTTTAATTTAAGCCAAGGGGTGTCCAAACATTTGCAAATAGAGTCAGGTTAGGTGAGGTGAAAAATTTGGGGGCCGGCCATTCAGCCTGACTTTCTTTGAATCATTCAAGTTCAGTACAAATAATCTATTGAGTGGAATATCTATTGCAAATGGCATACTTTTCATTTCTTCACACAGAACACAAGTAATAAGTATAAACAAGTTTTTATCAAAATCACTATTACTTTATATTTGAAGACTACGTAAACTAATGAAAAGGTCTGGCTGCAAAACTTGAGACAAATAGAGATCTATCTAGGCTCCTTTGAAACATCACAGAGGCTTCTGGCTGGTGGAAATTTGACCATGGGCCGAAACTGACCACCGAGCTGGACTTTGGATATGCCTGGTTAAGGTGTTCAGTCTGAAATATTTCGTCTTTTGTTTCACATAGTAGTCTGTCCAATGGCTGCCTGCCAATGCAGTTAGTCTGCTCAGATCCATGGACGTGCTCTCTATCTGTGAGAGCGAACAGCCTGGGTCTGTGTTATTTTGCCTGCTTTGTGTGTTCGTCTGTACATAACTTCAGTCACGTAATGTCAGCACTACAATGTAGTCGAAGAAAAAAAAAATATCGTATACAGTTTGGTTTACATTATTGTACTGAAGAGCCAGACTCATGACGTCACCTTAACAAAATACTATGTGTCTAGCGTGCCAATACTGGGCGCCATGGCCATGGGGTTTGACTTAATGTTGCTATACGTGAGTTTTGTTCAGTTTTGAAATAATTTATACGTGGTAACATAACAACGACGACGTTAAGTTAGGTTTCTTGCCTCCATAGGCATGGCTCCACATTCGGCACACGTGATGTCATCAGTCCTATCTCCAGTATAACAGTATAAGCCCCTTCGGCCAATGTGAAGTGTCAGGACTATTGCACTACTTGGGGGTTGGTAAATGTGTTTGTAATGTGTATGATTGTACTGGGTATGTGTGTATGTGTGTGTGTGTAAAATGTTTGTTTGGTTCTATCACGGAATTGTGAACTCTCAGTTTTCACTCTATTCCATTCCAGCAGTGGTAATAGCGGTAACTTCCACAACCCCAGCGATGGTCTCAACTACAACTACAGGAACTGTTACAGTTGCAACAACAGCAACAACAACACGAACAGTAATTAGACCAACAGCAACAACTGGAACATCAACATCAACAGGAACAACAGTTAGATCAACAGCAACAGCTGCCACAACAGTAACAGGGATAGTAATAAGACCAACGCCAACAGTTTCAGCAACAGGTGTGGTAACAGGAACAACAACGAGTGCAGCAACATCAACAACATTTGGATCAACAGCAACATCAACAGGAATAACAATTAGATCAACAGCAACAGGTGCAGCAACATCAACAGGAACAACTATTAGATCAACATCAACAGGAACAACTATTAGATCAACATCAACAGGAACAACTATTAGATCAACAGCGACAGGCGCAGCAACATCAACTGGAACAACTATTAGATCAACATCAACAGATGCAGCAACATCAACAGGAACAACTATTAGATCAACTGGAACAACAATTAGATCAACATCAACTGGAACAACAATTCGATCAACAACAACAGATGCAGCAACATCAACAGGAACAACAATTAGATCAACAGCAACAGCTGCAGCAACAGCGACAGCAACAGCAATCAGACCAACAGCAACAATACCAACAGCATCAACAGAAACAACAATCAGATCTACAGCGATGGCGGGAACAACCACAACAACAGCAGCAGCGACATCAGCAACGATTAGACCAACAGCAACATCAGGAGTGGTAGCGACATCAACACAGATCGTCCCTACACCCAGCCAGACCACAGCACCATCCACTGCTAGCTTGACCAGTGGGCTGCAGCCATCGATGATCACTCCCTCCGTCACCCCTGTGGCACCCACCGTCTCCCTGACCTCCTCACAGGTGTCCACTGTGGTCATGTCAAGCGGTCAGCAAATCTCACCCACACCCACCCACACCGTCCCGACATCCACAGCACGGGTCCCAGACGGTCAAGGACCGGACGGCTCCAACGGTACTGACTCTGGAAATCGCACAGATGACAGCAGGTTGTTCGAGGCCTCAGGTAGGTCAGACTGTTTCTTGAAGTAGATGTGCGAACGCATTACATAACATATCATCATCCAGCGTCATCCCTGTGGGCGTTTCCTGCTTGCCCTGCCTCCTTCCTAGTTCTCCTCCACTCCTTGCGATCTTCCACACATCTGAAGATGAGAATGGTATTTAAGCCCGCCCAATTCACCAATTTATTCTTACATCCTGTTCTTGGTCGATCTCTCTTCCTTTTTCCCTCCATTTTTCCTTGACTAGCATCTTTCATTAGAAAGCATCTCGGATGTCGACAAACGTGCGAACACAGGACATGAACACCCATCTCAGATCTGGCTCATTTCTTGTCTAATGAACCTTTTTTTTTTATTTTTTCGTCCAGGTAGATTTGCCTTCTCTTTGCCATTGTACAAGATGTGTAAGACACGCATTGCTATAAAAAAAAGGGGGTGGGGTGGGGGTAAATCACGTTTTCTTTTGAAGAAAATAAAAAAAAAAAAATAAAAAAAGAAAAGAAAAAGAAAGAGTAAAGAAAAAATTAAAAGAAAGAAAGAAACGGAATTGCAGTAAGAAAGAAAAAAGATGTTCATGACATGGTCAATGTTTGAGAATTCTCTGTCAGTTATATTTTCAGATAACAAGAGAAAAGTTTTTTTGTTTTTTTTTCATTCTTTGCAATGTTTGTCATATATTTCTTGTCCTCGACAAAAAAAAAAAAAAAAAGAAAAGTAACTTAACTGACGATCAAAATGGTTCATTACCCAGTAACATCATGAACAGCACTCTAATTATGAAACCCCGGTATTACAAAATCGTCAAAATGCACATACCTATTTAAACTCGAATCTAATGCAGATTCACGGCGTTGGTTCTACAGGCGATCAGTTGATATGTGATGTGACAGGATGAAATCAGGCTGTCGTCACATTTTCAGCATATGAAGTTATTGGTATCACTGTGGAGATTGTTCATTTCCCTTTCTGTATGTGAACAAATTTTTTGTTCTGCCTTAAGTCGAAGTTGGGTTATTGGTAGTTAAAGACGATGGGAGTGACCTGTTGCTGCTGCTGAATTTAGTGAGAAAATGACGTGTCACTTTTGTGAATCCTTATTGAGCCTTATTAGGCCATACCACTACATTACAATTTTTTGGGCTTTTACTCAATTTATTTTTTTAGCAAATTTAACTTTAAAATGCATTATTAGATTTATAGAGACAGGTTCTGTGAATTAAAAAAAAAAAAAAAGCTTTAGAAAATAATTCACTGTTGAAAAACACGTGATTTCTCCGGTCGCCTCAATTTGACGAGTGCCTGATTTCATCGTGTGGTGTCTCATATCATAAATTTAATAATTACATTGAATTATTTTTTATCTATCAAACGATGCTTGAAAAGCTTTGGCACGCCTTTCGGCGCAGATAGTTAAAAAAAAAAAAAAAAGGTATTAATCTCAAATAGTTGTGCGCTAAACTTTGTCGTGGTTCCATATTGCAAAGAGAAAAAAAAAATTACGTCTGTTTTTTTTGTTTTTTTCGTCACAAAGGTAAACTCATCTAAGAGTTAGAACTGGTCATTTGTCAAATTCTATAACTGAAAATCTAGAGATAGAGAGGAGGAGGGAAGGTGAAGGGGTGTTTTGTACCAGTAAAAATTTACATTCAAAGGTTCGAACTTAGAACACGTGTCTCCTATCTGGCGAGAAACGTTCACTGGAACGTATTCACTCAGTCGCAGAAAAGGCAAAGTTTAATGTCATAGTGTCATGGAAAAATTTGATGGAGTTGCGACTGAAGGTGTTCGTAAACGAAACTACATGTATGTACATGTCCTGTATTTGTGTACTCAGTCACTGATTCACCCATTTTAATCAGTCTTTTAAAGAATGGATACGTGACGTATATCAAGACAGGCACTACGTGTACAAGAGACAAGAGGAACACAAATCCTTATCCTAATTTTCAGAATGAGAGCTTAAGTAACAAAACAGCATCGAACAACAAAAACGATCTTCTCTGACAATCTGCTGTCACTACAAGGACACTTTGATGACATAACGGAATGAAACAACGCCAGTTAACCCTTTCACTGCCAAGTGTATTTTGAACATTCCTTCCGCTAACTCTCCTGCATTGAAGTTGATTGTTCTGCACTGAGAAGGTCAACATTTTTAGGGTTGTCCAGAGTTTGTGTTTTTAATGTGCTCTGCTCAGTTCATCGGGTCTATGCGTTTCTAATACATGTATCTAAATCTAATGGCTAAGTCCATGGCATCCAAAGGGTTAATCACGTAAGGGTCAGTAGGATCTTTACATCTCTGGTTTTCAATGCTTTCCTTTTTCACTTTTTCTCACTCACATGAAGATAAACAGACCGACAGACAGACAGACAAACAAACAAAACAGATAGATAAAGAAATAGACAATCAGACAGACAGATTGATAGGCAAATGAACAGATTTGCATGCGGACAGATTTATAAATAGATAGCCAGATAGACGTACAGAAAGACAACAGACACATACATACATACATACATACATACATACATACATACATACATACATACATACATACATACATACATACATACATACATACATACTATAATATCTACATAAGGCTGTACATATTTATACATATATATAAACACACACACAAACACACACACACACACACACATTACATACATAGAACTCCCCATTCTAGATTAATAATTATATATTTAAGTCTCTGCAGAGGTCTTATAAAATAACTGAAAAGGGAAATAACGAAACAGGGATCTTTAGAGATAAAAAAAAAAAAAAGCAACAATAGCGGCAACATTAGGGAGGTACTCGACTCTGAAAGTTGTGAAAGCCACGCCAACAATAGCCTTGTCATTAGGACAATTTGTTACATAGTTGTTGACAGACACATTCGTGCCTGGTTATTTTGCCTTGTTATTTTCGTACTTTAGGGCACTTCATGAATAATGTGTTTTGGCTTATCGCCCATATCTCAGTTCTAAGGCATGGGTTTTCAAAGTCACAAAAGACACCAACCAGGAAGTCAGTGGACGTGTTTTTCTGTCTTGTTTAGATTCAGTCGAATTGTAAAAGATATTTTGTGTGCTGGCAACCCGATAGCGCTACGTCAAGGCTCTAGATAGAGAGAGAGGGATTAGTGAACTGAATGAACTGCAGTGTTAGTTACATTTCGAATTTGAGAACGAAAGACATTCAGGCGTGTGTTAAAAACAAACGAGAGAGAGAGAGAGAGAGAGAGAGAGAGAGAGAATAATTATGGAGGAGGGAGCGAATAATTCACTTATACTTTCCCTGAATGAGGTTTTTAATGTCATGTCCATCCAATTCACCAAGTTCAGCTGTAGTGATGAAGGTTCAAATGGGTTCTTCTATTTTTCTTGCTTGAATCTTTCCTTCTGCTATCCTACCCGTGTCGTCGATTCCAATTTCTAACGTTTAAGAAAATATGAAAAAAAAAAAATAAAAATGGCTGAATGTTCCCTTCATATACCGCAGGTGCACGATTTTCACTGGATCAAAGAGAGAGGAGAATGCACTTTTGTAATTCATTAAAAAAAAAAAAAAAAAATTACCAGCCTCTTCAGAGGCAGTATAACAAGTTCTTTCAAAGCAGGACTAAATTACAATGGAGAGAAAGTAAAGTGGCTCAAATAAAAGGAAAAAAAAAAAAAAATCATTGTTTAGTTCTTGTTTGAATTTGTGGTAGATAATGTGTAACTTCACTCCAAAGGAATGCGTGCCTCTCCGTTGGTTGTTTATTTAACTGCTGTCATAGAGATTATCGCGATAGACCACACAGAGAGCCAGTGTGTCAGAGATCATGGGTCTGCCAGGATTAAAACATGTTAGAGAGCTCAAGAATTGAAAGCAAAGAAAAATTAAAAAGAAAGACAGAAAGGAGGAACGAGAGGCACAATCCTCAGTGAAACGCTATATTAAGCTGTTGTATCGATCTCGTCACATTCTCCGTTTTTCAGAGGGAAGATAAAACCAAAATTATGGAGATCAAAATTAAAATTTAGAACTTAAGAAAAAAAAAAAAACTCAGAGATCTTTCTCTGATCGTCAGTATATATATATATATGTTTGACAATTGCAGAATGTTTGACGTGAGGGGTGTGAAGTATCTACTACACATTCTATGGACACCGTGCTGGGGGGTCGCCATCAAATTCAATGTTGATACGTCTTGCACACAAGTATTTTTTGTATCACGTTAAAGAATTCGACTCAAATCCCCCCCTCCCCCTCCCCCACTTCCTACAGCCCCCGCCCTCCTTTTTCCCTACTGCTTCAGTCCTTCATTCCAGCAGTGCAAGTAAAAAATCATACATTTTAGAAAATATAATTTGGTATGGAAATGTATAATGCGGCGCTGAGAAACTCCATAGTGTAAATTTTTAATATCTCTCTCTCTATCTATCTATCTACCTGCCTACCTACCTATCCACCCACCTACCCAACCACCCCCCCCCCCCCCCCCCCCCCCCCCCCCCCCCCCCCCCCCCCCCCCCCCCCCCCCCCC
>JBCAUA010383921.1:0-33841 GCA_038406235.1 Peronia verruculata | reverse complement strand
TATCTATCTATCTATCTATCTATCTATCTATCTATCTATCTATCTATCTATCTGTCTGTCTGTTTGTCTGTCTGTCTATCTCTTACCCTTGCTGTCAATTCCAGTACTTTCCGCTCGACAAAATGTCAAGTTTGTCATGTCGAAATGAAGGTATTTGCCTCTCTTGACTGCAGGTTATCTGGAACAATAAATACCTGGAGAAAAGCAATTTCCTGCACAATTGTTCAAGCATAAAAAAATCGAATTTTAACCAAGAAAGTTCAAATAAAAAAAAACTGAATCTCGCTGAATAGTCAAAGAAAGAAAGGAAGAAAGAGCTAACGAAAGAAAGAGCTAATGAAAGAAAGAGCTAAAGAAATCAAAAGAGAGATGAAGAAAATAAAGATAGAAGACGGAAGAAAAATGAACAACAAGAGAAAAAGAAAAACAATGAAGAAAGGAAGAAAGAGAGCGGAAAGAAAAGAAAGGAAGAAAGAAAGAAAGCCAGAAAGAAAAAAAAAGGAAGAGACGTTGGGAGTTTATAATGCTGAGAGCTTGGAATTGAAAAAGAATTTATACTCACATCCACTGACTGATTGAATGGATGAGGTTGTGAGGGAGAGAGCGGGCGGGGGCAGGAGGGGAGGGGGCAGTCAGAATGCGTCGTGAGTAGTAAGAATTGAGCAGCGAAATGGCTGGAAGAAAGTGAGGATGGAAGTGGCCTAATTCCATGTCTTTCTATTGCCAAAATTGGAAGGACATTCTTCCCTTAGAACGAAAACGTTTTTTTTTTTTGGGGGGGGGGGGGCGTATCTTAAAAAATATCAGGTTGTTGTGGGACGGATTCAAGAAGCTTATACTATCTGTACTGGAGAGCGGACTGATGACGCCACACATGCTGAGTGTGGAGCTATGCCCATGAGGGAAAGACACCTGGTTAACCTGGCATAGCAAAATAGCAACGCCTCCATGGCCATGGCGTCCAGTATTGGCAAGCGAGACACATGGCGTTCTGTTAAGGCGATGCCATCACTCCGCTCTCCAGCATAATAGTGTAAGCTCCTTGGGTGGATAATATAATACTATATAGATCTATGTGCCAAATAGTTCATATTCGCCGGATTTCCTCCTGATTTTAGTCGGTATTAAGCATATCGTACAAAATAAATGTTATAAAAATAAGCATACCAGGGACATAAGAAATAAAGCCGAAGGCCTCATCCCTGTGTAGATAGAGTAGGAAAAATAGAATAGGAGATAGGGGCGCTAGGGGCGTGTACACACAAAAACAAGAACAGCAATGGACACATGAGTGACCATAACGTTTTTTTTTTTTTTTTAATATTAACAAAAACTCGCCTAGATAACCTCAACTACGGTTATGCTTTTGTTACTCCTTTCAACCTCCTGTCGTGATGGTTATCTTAGCTGTACAAAAACGCAGAAAAATATAAATTTGCGAGCTTAATATGTTCTCAGTTGACCTCCATTAGGAGGTTGAAAGACTAATACAGAACATAAGGTAACGATACTAAGGTATCATCCTAGTCTCTTCAATTCGCAGCATCGCTGGCAACAATCAAGCTAGTTAAAGCTTTCTTTTTTCCGCCTATGATAATGTAAGATTTAAACTTTTACACGATGTTTGTGTTGTTTAAGTTGGGGTTGAACGACACATCCGCACGATCATGGTTATATTGTGTCAAATGCGGTAAGATACGTTTATGCGTCAAGAAGAAGAGAGGAAAGAGAGCGGGACAGAAGACAGAGGCAAGAACAGAGAAAGAGAGAGAGAGAGAGAGAAGAGATGTCACCCCTGAAACGTTGAGGATGACATTCCATAGGAGATATCCGACCTATGGCAGGCTTTCACTGCCCGCAGGTGGGAGCAGAGAACCTAATCATGGTGTGAGTTACCTAGTGGTTGGGCCGTCGGACTCAGGTTTTACAGTTCCGGGTTCATGTCCGGAAAAGTCCTGACATTTTGCCCTTGAGAAAGACAATTTACACACACTCTCTGGCTCGACCCAGGTTTGAATGGGTACCCCACTATAGACAGTGATTGGCATTGATAGATTAATAAGGATTTGATTACCTAACAGGCAGCCGCCGTGTATGCTTCCCAGGAAGCTGAGAGCTTCTATGAGTGTCATCTTTGGATCTGTCGGAGTAATAATAGATTGTGTATTAACGCGCTCTGTGATCCTCTACTGTACAGGGATAAGCGTTATATAAATACTCTCTATTAAATTGTTGTTATATACTTCCGGCCCCCACGATGGAGAGTTTTATATGATAGTCGGCCAAATATCTCAAATTTGTGAAACATCTATATAAGTTGTGTCTATCTTTTGTTAATTATTGTGTTATAACGTGATATGGAGAATGTACAAAAAAGCAAGGGAAACATTATGAGTGGTTGAATGATGAAGGCACACGGAGGAGAAAGAGAGAGAGATATAAGGGGGAGAGGGATATGGAGAGAGAAATACAGAGATTGAGCTAGAGATGAGACGCTGAAGACAAGTCGAAATGATAGACAGAATTAGGACCTGGATGGTTATGTGAAGGAATGGCAGAGGGGAAAAGACAAGAAGGGAAAAGCGGGAGAGAGAGATTGAGTAAAAGATGAGATGAGTAAGACATGTCAGAGAGATGGAAAGAAATAGAAATTTGTTTGGTGAATGAATGAAATACAGGAGAGAGAACAGGCGGAGACAGGGGAGAGAGAGATTGAGAGAAGGATGCAATAAAGATGACATGATAGGATGAATCTGGACAGAAACAGATTGACTGAATGAGAGGGGCATATGGGAGAGAGAGAGAGAGTGAAAAAAAGGGAGGAGAGAGAATGTGATACTCTGGGGTGTAGAGGACGATGAATGAGGAAGATAGAAAGAAAAACAGTCAGAATGAAAGAACGTATTCAGAGCAGAGACACAGCAAGATAAACACACACACAGAGGCAGAGAGAGAGAGAGAGAAAGAGTATTCAAATAGGAAGAAAATGGACATTGAATGGAAGGAGGGATAGGGGAGGTAATAAGATGTGAAGAAGACAAAGAAAAAAACAAAGACACGAAATCGTTTGGAAGACAGAAAAGCAGAGAAGAAAATAATGAAAAGTAAAAAGTCAATAATGTTTGTTTGTTTGTTTGTTTGTGTTGAGATTTAACGGCACATCAGCACGATCACGGCTATATTGTGTTAAACACTGGAAGATACGTTTGTGCGTCAAGAAGAAGAGAGGAAAGAGAGCGGGACAGAAGGCAGGAGCAAGGAGAGACAGAAGAGATGTCACCCCTGGAATGTTGAGGATGGCATTCCATGGGAGACATCCCACCGATAGTGGGCTTTCACCGCCAGCAGGTTATGGTTATAGTTTTTATAAGCTTTTCAACCTCCTATAGTTGTGGTTATCTTAGCTGTCCACAACCGTGGTAAAAAAATAACATGACACGATTGTGTTACGTTATCATGTATAAATAATTAGCCGCCAGCAGGTGGGAGCAGAAACCTACTTATATACTCCGGGCTCCCGCGGGGGACATGATATGGTTGCCATTCATTAAAAACAACGAAACTATTTCTGCAGACAATAAAGTTATCGCGAGATCGCGAGTTGTGACTGGAGTTGTACCACAACCTCAGAGTTCAGTTTAGACGGCTCTCCTACTGAAACATTTTTTTTTCTTTGTCTGATTCTTATTTTGGGAAGTAGTTTTCCTTTTATTATGGCAAACTTGTCGAGTTAACCCTTGCCACGATATTTAACTCTAATTTAAAACTGATCTCAGCATCTCGAATCATTGCGATAATCCCACTAACAAAGGCCAACTTCATTATTTCATTAAGAAAACAACATGGCTGATGGCTTTTAATATACACTATATCCATTCATTTGTAATAGTGGCAGGAATTTCACTTTTGGAAGCTTATAATTTGAAAGTCTAAACTAGATACTAATCAAATTACTGTCAGACTCACATCAGTATGTTGATGTTGTCTATCTTGTTCTGGGTAATTTGAGATTGTAGAGAAACATTAATTTGCAGATCTGCATTTTTGAAATACATTAGCCTACTCGTGCATCGAAGCTTCGCAATCAGCAGTCATATTCAATATATAAAATAGTTGATTCTTGGCTCTTTCAAAATAGGATCAGAGGAACCTGAAGCTTAATTCTTCAGCTCCAGAATTCTTTCTCTAGCTCTCGATTTCTCGGTTGTGTTAAAATCTAAACTCCGTAGTCAGCAGTTGAAGGTCAGATCCTATATTGCTACTGATATTTGGCAATTTAAAGGAATTAAAGATGCAAAAGCCACAGCTATGAGTTTGAAATGATAGTCCAAACGTGTGGAGATCTAGTCCTGATATTGGATCCGCCAGTGGGTAGAAGGTGCAATGGGTGCTCACGCACTCATATTGACACAGAATCTAGGGCTGGGGTGATAGTTTGGCCTGGACAGGCAGTCACAAATGTCACCCCCAACAGACCGACTTTCTCATAATTCTATTTTGGTCGCAGCTCTGCGTACAGCGATGTTTGACATCCCCATCGATCTGACTGGCGATTCTTTCTCCCCTCGTCCCCTCCTCAACCCAATATTTTGAATATTTCTTGTTTAAAATTGTTTCTTTTGTTTCCCCCCCCCTTTTTTTATGTTTCATTAGTATTACCCTCTTAAGCGTTTTTGTTTTCGATTGTAGTCCTGTGTATTTGCCATTTCAGTTACTGATTTAGCACACAGTACCACAATAATCTCTCATTATTTTCACTTGCCTCTTGGCGCAATAACTTGGCCAAGAGTCCTCATCACCCAAGAGGAGCAAAGGTCCTCTACAAACGCCCTTCAGGCTTTTCTGTCCTATGCTTTCTTTCCGATTTCGCGTCAAGTCTGCGTTGGCTACTCACACCTCCAATTATTCCTTAGCTGTCTCTGAATCTTGCTCTGACTACATATTAGGGTTCCCCTGAGAACATAGTATGCCGTTTTCTGAAGGTATGATCAATCCATCGCCAGTTTGATTGCGGCAAGTTTTTTTTTTTGTCTTGGTAATCAGGTCTGTGCTATAGGTCTTCGTTGTCGTTCTTAATGAAAGACTGAAGTTTTTCTTGGCAAATCTCTGCGAGTCTTCAACTTTCGGAGCCGCACTATATTACTGAGAGCCCTGTTTCACAATTTGTATATCTTCCTTTTTAAATCACATTTTCATGACACACCTTACTACCCGGCCTTGGTCAGTCAGCGAACGAATGCCTTACTTCCTTTCATGCCATTTCGAAGGCATGTGGCTGTTCTTCCCCATTCACAAATCGCCTTCTGGCCTACAGTGTGAAAATTATGTTCATTTCTGTGGACGTATCATATGACAGATGTCGGGAAAAGAAACATTTAAGAAAGCAGGCACGTTCAAGAAAGCCACAAAAATATGTTGTTATTTGCGTTTACTTGTCAACACGTTGCATAGAAAACTTTCTTGTTTCAGATGAAAAGATAAAGACACAAAACATCGAAATGGAGTATGAAAAAGCTGGATGCTTACAAGACCAGTTTGTGCGCCAGGCCAAGCTGACACCTGATGCAATTGCTGTGGCCAGTCCAGAAGGTGAGATGATACGTGTATAGACTTTAAAATAATACTAAACCTTTATATACTAAAATTGTCAATTAGATTTAATATTTGAACAAGTAGCTATAAAAAAAGTATTTCCTGAAAAGCTATAACAAAATATAGGGTCAAATACATAAAGAATCACATGATACAATATCACGCCAAACAAATAATAGATATGTTAAAACTAAAACTTGGAAGGTCAGAAAGATAACACAGTATATTAATTCTGTTGTTTCTTCCTTTGAGAACCAGTCATGATTGTCAGGTTGTCTGTTATGAAAGCTGAACATACATTTTGAGAGAAGGTTTTGCGGGAAGTAATTTCTCTGAACAAAAGCTGAAGTTGCTAGAAAAATAGATTTGAAAACACTTCACAATATTCAAGTGATACAATGTTGTTCTGGGATTACAAAAATGGAAGAATCACAAACCTTACTGGGATAGACACAACATTGCTAATGCATTGATACTTGGGGGGAGTAAATTAAATGTGCCTGATGTGACTGACTTTATGCATTGTTTATATCTTCCTGTACAGAAAACGAGCAAGCCACATTTGGTGAATTGAATGCATGGACAGACACATTAGCAATCAAACTGCAAAGCCTAGGAGTCAAGGCAGAGACAACTGTAGGCATTTTTCTGGAAAAAGGATTGAGTTTTGTCACAGCTTATATCGCCATTTTAAAAGCAGGTCAGTCTTACCTGAGACTCTTTGTGCATCATGCAAGATCTGACAGCGAAAAAATCAGTTTTGCTAGAAATATATACAAGGCTCTGGGCGTCAGTTGTATAGTCGAATGTCACTGTTTATTAGATAACAAGCATGTTTGTTAATTACAGCATTGATACTATATTTGACACCACTGGACTGGAAAATTGTGGAGAGGTATTTAACTTTTTATCTCCATAATATTTCTCAGAGTGGAAAGGAATCATATTTCCTGTTGATTTAGCTATATATTCCAATAGATAACAGCCAAGAGTCTTGTGGTATGCCTTACTGAAAAAAAAAAATCTTTTTTTTTGTGTACGTGATTTCTGTAGATTATGCAGAAGCTGGCAATATATCAACATTTTCAAGAAAAAAGCACACAGTATGACTTATGGAGAAAATGAGTTTATCTTATTGGGTGCTGCACTCATTTAGGTGCCAGTATTTTAACACAAATAATGTTCTGCACTTTGTTGTGACTCAAGATTGATTTTAAGATAGGGAAAAAAAAAGTAAAAACATGAGAAAATATTAAAAGATTAAAAGACATTGGTTTTGTAGATGTTGCCCTGATTAAGAATCTAAAAGGTTGGAAATTTGGCCAGTACCATCAGTTTATTCAAGTTTTAACCTATGAAATATTACATATTGTTTTTTTTTTTTCTTTTAATGTGTCAAGTTAGTTGTTGGTTAGACTTTTTTTTCTGTGAAATAATATTTTGATTGTCATAATAATAATATGAATATTCATGTTATCCTGGTGCCAGCTTGTGTTCTTCACACCTCTTTTGTTGATGTCAGAGTTACCATGATCACAACAGCACTATACCCAGTCATAGTGAAGGGATCATAGACAATAACAATAATATAACCACTATAATGACTGCCACTGTCATTTTGGGCAAAATTTAATGCTAATGGTCATTTATGTCTCTTTTTGGCATTTGGGTTTCTGTACCAAAATGTCATGTAAGTTAAGAGCCAGAAAAAGTTAACACACAAAAGTGTCAGTGAGACATAATATTTGAACATGTTTTTGTATTCGCATGAATGTAACTGTGTGAGACCAGAGAGAAAAACGGCATCAGAAGTACAAAGAGTCACTTACTATGTAAAATCATAATAAATTTAAAAAGCATGACCAGATTTGCGTACAATGATTTTTTAATTTTTTTTTTTTATGTCTACTTCAGAATTAGCATTTCATCCGTTTTGTTTGGCCACAGCATTAAACATGAACCAGCCTTAACTGTGAATTTTTCAAAAATTTCTTTTTTCCTTTTTATCTTTTTTTTTTTTTTTTCTGTCTGTCAGAGTAGCAGACATAAATGATTATATCTCATAGAAGTGCAAAAAGAAATGAATATATGTATATCCTTCATCAAACATAGAAATGGAGAAAAAATATGTGTATCAAGAAAGTGAACAAAACTGTCAAAGGAAATCATGAGGACAAAAATGTGCTACACTAGGAGACTGGCATATCAAAGCTTAGCCTATTTCAGGAAGATTCTAGGCGTAAACTTTATGACTAATGAAATATTTAAAAAAAAGTAAAAAATCTGGGCATTTGTTGCATTTATGAACTAACTGTGAGCTTTGCAGAAATTCATTTGTGCCCTCAGTTTATCAAGCTGAGACAATGTTTCTCCCTGTTCTGATGCTCTTTGTAATATCTTTTTGTCCACACATTAGTGTGGTTCTCTCTCACATAATGTATTATGTCTGATCAGCTGTTAATTTTAATTTTCTTCGAGAACCAACAAAGTTTGTCTTATTTTATCTCATCTTATCTCTTATACCTTTATCATGTTTTGCCTAGGTGGAGCGTATCTGCCCATAGATACTTCCTATCCCTCACACATGCTGGACTCTGTGCTTAAAGATGCCAATCCAGTTGTGGTCATCACCTGTTCATCACTGGCCCCAAAGCTGCAAAATTTCCCAGGTAAGTTCAAAAAGTACCACAAAGGAGTGTGTCTGATAATACTTGATGTGTATGACAAAATAAAAAAAAAAAGGAACATGTGACCTTAGGGATGAAAAGAAAAGTAGGAAGAAAGATAGTGAGAGGCAGAGAGAGGAATATGAAAAAAGGAGAAAGAAAATAATCACTAGGAAAATTAAACATTCTTGAAATCCTTTCATTTATCAAAATAGTGAACTGTTATTAGTAAGAGATAGTTTACAGATAAGATATTATTTAAGAATTGTATAAAATGGATATTTTGTTTAGGAATGTTGTTGGGAGGAACAGCAGGAACGAAACACATAAAAAAAGTTGAATGACTGAATTGGAGACAGCATAACTTTCAAATATATTATTATTTTGAATCCTGTTCTTTTAACTAAAAGCTGCCAGAGTGGTCACCTTGAAAAAGAACTGGCAGGAGAAAATGAAAGCAGAGAATGGAGAATCAGAGCTCCTAGATCCACAGGTGAATCTAGACAATATGGCATACACAGTTTATTCATCTGGCACCACGGGTCAGCCGAAAGGTGGGTTGTCAAGCATAGCTCTGAATACTGTTATGTGATGGGCGAGCCTTGATGTGTTGTAGAAAATCTGGCAAATCTTCTGTCTCTGTTTTGTTTGTTTCTTGATAACATGAGGACTAAATCTAGCATGGGCACCTTTCCATGTCTTTTTTGTTTTGTTTTTGTTTTTAGTTTTCAAGACCTCTGTAGAAATCATATAATTATTGATGGATCCCTGTAGAGTTACATATTCATGATTGCTTGTAATAACTACTGCTTTTGTCAGAGATCACCATAGGAATCATTATTAATTCACACATTAATTTTTTTTTTAAAGGAGAACACTGCCATGCCAGCTTGATGTTAGTATTTTTTATAAACTGTAAAATATTCTGATAGTTATCATAAGGCTTACTGGTTGTTGCTACTAACACAATTCATTCCTTCTTCAGGAATCATGTGCCCACAACGAGGTGCAGTCTTCTCATATTATCATCGCCATGTCACATATCCTTACAGTAAAGATGATAGGGAAGCCTGCAATATTTTCTTTGTATGGGAGATGCTGCGACCAATATTGAAGGGGATCCCCCTCTATATCATCACCAACCATCTTGTTTATGATCCACCACTGCTCTGTGAATACCTGGCAACTCACAAGATCACACGCATGTTGTTCACACCCAGTCTGTTGGAGACTGTCATTAATATCACGCCGCCAGAAACTCTCCAGGAAAGCTTCAAAACAATGCGGTAATCATGATAAAATTGTCCGAACTCTTCACTAACTATTCTCAGTCTAAGAAAATTATGATCAGCAAAGCTCATCACTCCTTTCATAAAGTATAGGGCCTAAATGTAAAGAAATTAAAGAAATTATCATAGTTCCTTGTAGCAATTATAAAAAAAAAAAATTTCATTTGAATGTTCCCACTCACTGCAACATTTTGAAATGATGATTTGCTATTTACTATCTGTTATTGTACTTGATTAAACTGAATTTAAAACAGAACTGCTTTACTTCTTTTGACATATTGTGTTATATTGTTGAGATGATTCAGCTATAATTTTTTGAGGATTTGAATTTCATAATTTTCACATGTTGGATTGATCCAAAATGTAAAATGGATGGCTGGTAAACTGTATTATAATCAAATAGCTTAGTAGATTCTAGAGATAAAAATGCATTAGAATAATATACAATTAGCTATTTGGTGCTCTCAAATAGTTTGGCTGTCTCTTGCATTGGCCTGCCCAGCCAGCACATAATATTGTAGGAGATTCAGACAAGTAGAGTGCTACCTCACAGTATTTTCATAGTGATAAATACCTTCAACTGGAAGCATACACTTCTCATATAATTCTACTGGTTATTGTGACGAAAAAACCAAAATCCAAAATTCTAGACACTTTCCTTTTACTTAAGTTGTAGAACACTTTGAAAAATGAAAAATGGTCCTGACTTACCAAGATTTTGCTTTTGCATCCCTATCCTCTCTTATTCTAACAGCCAGGTATGGTTCTGTGGTGAAGTTTTGACCACCTCATTACTGGCACGTTGCATTGAGGTTCTTCCATGGATACGTTTCATCAATTTGTACAGCATCTCTGAGTGTCATGATGTTGCATGCGAGGATCTGAGTCAGTATTACAAAAATTTCAGGGTAAGTTATACTGGATCTCTTCACATCATGATGTTATATCACAGAAGTGTTTTGAATTCCAATGCATAAATTAACAGCTGGTAGATTATTCAGTTTATTGAAATAGACAAACAACAAATATGAGAATTAATTCTCTGCTTTGTATGATTATGCTGGAAAATATGAGTCTGATTGTATCATGTTATTTCTAACAGGACACTTTACTAGTTATGATTTATTTATGATTAGTTATAATTAGAGTTATAATTTACTTTTGTATATTAACTTCATATGGTTGTGGAGATGAAGATTTATTTACATTTGAATAACACATATTGTCTATGTAGGATTCTCTGATGTCTCGCAAATTTTGCCCCGTTGGTCATATCATGAAAGGTGTAGAAATCTGCATCATGGACAAAGATGGCAAAACCTTACCAGTGGGCATTTCAGGAGAGGTAAGTTTAAAAATATATTCTTTGAATTCAATAGATCTGAATTTTAATATGTGATGGGATACAATTTAATGTATTTTGAAAAAAATGTATCATGCCCTCCATTGTTAAAATGTGAGTGAAAGCTGGTAGGTCAAAACAGGTAGGTCATTTTACTATTGACTCAGTCTTAAAAGCATGAATTATTGCACAGCTGGATAAAATGAGTCTGATTTAACAATTTTTTTATGTGTAGTGTTACTGATGGCAGTAGAAAGGGAAATGGACATACATGACTATGGTGAGGTGAAAAGAATTTTTGGGGGTAGAATTTAGAACTTTGAAATTTTGTTAAGGCAATGATATCTCTGCCTACTCTTCATTAAATTCTTAACTGCCAAGGGTTCTTTAACCTGTGTAATGTATACATGGGACCTCTGAAATATATTCACCCTTTCTGAGAAGGCTAGGTGTCAGGCTTCCCTAATCACGAAGCCAGGATACTGTTGAGACTGAAAAAAAAAAGAAAAATGCAGAGTCTAGTCTTCAAGTTGTTCTCATTCCCTGCTAGGATTCAAAATTGTGGAATGAGTTTTTTGTCAAAGAGCAGATGTCTAATCTCATGGTCATGGCAACCCCTTGAATGTAGCTATGCTTCCTCTAGGTGCAGACATTTATGTTCAGAGTTAATTAAATAGATATCATAGTGAGATCCTCTTTTCTCCACAACACCTGTTCTGACATCCAGTTCATTTCACTTGAATGTGTGACATTTTGTAAAGTGACTTCTTTTGCAAAAATATATGACTGAAGTCATTGCTACTCCAATCTTGAGAATCAATGCATTGTCTGGTGGTTTTCAGATCCTTGTTAGTGGTCCCACTCTAGCCCGTGGTTACATCAACAGACCTGAAATTCAGAAACAGAGATTTGTGACCCGTGGAAACTCTGATGGACAGAATAAGTAAGTACAAGTGATTGAAGATATTTGAATAATTTTGAAGTATGACATTACTTTGCTCTTTATATTCAACACTTTTGTCATTTTTCTTAAAAACAAAAACTGGATAAATAATTGTGCGAGATTGTATAAACAAATATGCAGATTTATTGTTGTAATTGCTCACAAAGTGGGAGGGGTAGACATGGTAGTAGACAACACATTCTTTTGCCGAAGATTGCAAAACTTCTCATAAAATTCCAGTTCCTGGTTATTGTTTTAACAATCTAACCAGCTCAGACAAAACTTGCTAAAATATATTTATCCCCACATATTCAATGACACATAGATCAACCGCTGTCTAGGCTACCATTCAAAATGCAAAATACAGACTCTGTAAAAATAATAAAACATTTATAGTTTCAAATTTTATCATCAATTATCTGTAACACACAATTTTGTTTTCAACATCAAGTTCATGTTTCCATTGCATTCAAGTTGAAATGTTGAAGGTCAGCACTGATGAGACATCATATGTCAATGCCAGAATTTTTGTAAATGCATTCATAGCACATTGAAGGGCCCTATTCCATGATGGTATATGGAAAAACTATGTTCACGTCATGCAACTCTCACATACCCATTTTTGTTGTCTGATGTAGGCGCATGTACAGAACGGGTGACTGGGGTTACATGTTGACTGATGGCAATTTGGAGATTTGTGGTAGAGTTGATACAATGGTGAAAATACGAGGCTATTCCATTGAAGTGCAGGTGAGGTCATTGTAATTGCATTCTGAGTTTACGTACACAGAAAATTGTGAACTTTATGGTTTTTCACTGCAACATACAATAGCTATAACTGAAATAGTGACATTCAGCTTTTTCAATTTTTATTGTATTGAGATTAAAGTATTGTTGTATATTTATCTTGGTGTAGCTGGGTAGTCACTGATAAACAGTCCACCTAAATTTTAAGACATTTCTGATGACAAGACGATAGTGCAACAACAGCAACTACAAGATGGTAAATAAATAATACATGTTTGGCATACTGACAAACATAAAACATAATAACTCAGAGTGCAGTCACACTTAACAATGGAATGTAAATGTTGAAGCACCAAAATGATAACCTGAAAGTATCATACCATAGATGGCCTGACAGTGGTGCCAAATAGTACAAAAGCATGACAGATCACATTTTAAACACATTGTTTAGTTTCTTGTACTGCTTAGTTTATGATAAACCATTTGTAATTAAGACTGAACGTTATCAAAATTACAGAAAGGAAGATTCTGAGACAAGATAGTCACCATCAAGAGGTTGAAAATATATTATAACAAACGTTCTGAGATCATCATTAGCAAGAATTTTGGATTTTTTTTTACTGTTGTCTGACTATTGTCTGATGAATCATCCAGGCTGTGGAGTCCTGTTTGCTGTCTCTGTCAATGGTGAAGGCCTGTGTGGTGCTGGTTTGTGGAGAGGAAGGTGAGGACAAATTCCTGGTGGCTTACATTGTGGCAGAGAGAAGCACCAGCAGGAAAGAAGTCAGGGCAGAGCTGAAGAAGAGGCTGCCTTTTTACATGATTCCTTCTTATTTTCTCTTTATTGAAAGGTAATTTGTTTTATATCTCTTGGCACATAAGGATCACAAACTCATAACCATTACTTTAATGATTGACTGCAAGCAACTTTCCACTTGATATTTCTGTCTCTTATTGTGCTGAGACATTGAATTTCTCAATATATGCTTTTCATTGATCAGTAGTTTGATACGATAAAGCTGTTGATGCAAGAGGTAGTCTAAGGAGTTTTATATGTAACTATTGAAATTAGTGCTGAAGAGAGGAAAAACATTTTATTGTTAAAAATGCAAACAACCCATATTTTAAACATATATCAGCTGTTCTCAGGAAAAGGAGATTAAGTGGAAAAACAGCTGTTTGTTTGATCATTTTTGTAAGAAGAACAAAAGGCTAATTTTTTTTTTGCACAGCATTGGGAAATAGAAACAGTTGTTAAGAATGGAACACAATTTCTCATTGTAATTCTGCATCTCTCTGCTTTATTATGACTTTAAATATATTGCCTTCACTCAAAATTTGTGCAAGCTTTCATTAAGATACAGCATTATGAAGGGACACCATGATATACCATTCATTACTTGTTTCCCAACAGTATCCCACTAGTAGCAGCTTCAGGGAAGCTGGATAAATCAGCTCTTCCAGACTTCAACAGTCAAGAGACAGAGGGAGTGGGATCAGAAGGGAGACCATCCACTGTGACTGAAGTTGCTCTAGCTCAAATGTGGATCGATGTTCTGCAGCTGAAAGAGGTGGACATTCAGGAAAGTTTTTTTGACCTGGGCGGGTATGTTGTTGATATGAAGAGTGCTCTTTAGTTTATGTCATGTCAATATTTTTCATTTATGTATCTGCCAAGGAACAAAATCAAAGAACAGCATAAGGTTATCACATATAATCAATACTATAGCTCAAAGGTTTGGATAACTATGATGAAATGCAATCAGTTCTGACTTGCTGTAAATAAATAAATAAATAAATAGCCGAAATAACCTGTCACATTTGACCTTTTTAAAGTGCACAATTATAAAATTACCTCAGTATTAATGTTTGGAATTTGCTAAAATGCATGTTATTCAGTCACTGTCATAAGAGTAATAATTATACTTTTTTATGTGCCTAATAGTTAAAAGTTCCATTAATGATCTATAAAATTCTTAGCAAATGTGTAAAAATTTCATAATGCCAAAAATTCATTTTCTTGGCACCAGATGTAGAAATGTTATTCAATAAAAGGAGAACTTTCTTGAACATGCTTTTGTGATCCAATTAATTTTTTTTTCTTTTCACTCAGACACTCTCTTATGGCCACAGAGCTTCTTCTGCAAGCTAAGAACAAATTCAAAGTCAACTTGGCTGTGCGAGATCTCTTCACATATCCAACAGTTGCTAGTCTGGCCAAACTTATTGACAATCGTTTGGCCAACAAAAATGGCAGCGATGCAAATTTGGCTGAAGAGGCCTTTGGGCCGAAACTTGATCTTATGGCAGAAGTTAGACGTCATGATCAAGGTGTTACCAAGTGAGTTGTTAATTAATCTCTAGAAATAAAATAATTATGTTGAAAGAATATTAAACTCTCTGCAAGGATAATTTCATGTAAATGGTAGATGTTTTTGTAAGAGTGGGAGGAGAATAGGGAAGGATGAGAGGGTGAAGGGGCAGATTTCACTAACTTTGACTTATGTAAGTTATGAACATTATCCTCTGAAGTTTTAGATATAAATTGAAAATGATGTTTATTGCCTGTTTAAATATGCAAAATGCTAATGCAAAACAATGATCTTGCTCATTCAGTCTAGATATGCAGCTAAGAGCCTTCTGGCGGACATTCCACCATGGTCACCATTTCCATAGAGGGCGAGTGCTACTTACTGGGGCCTCTGGTTTCTTGGGAGCTTTTATTCTGAGGGAACTCTTGTTGCACACCAAGGTAAGATTATTGCTAAAACTTCCTTTTGGTATGTTGTATGAGCAGTGTTTTTCTGTGTGCCCTTCAGTGAAAAATAAAATAATCAATGAGAAATCAAATGTCTTGTGACCAGGGCAAAGGAGTTAAACGTCATGTGGAGCAATGAAGATCTATGGCCATTTCTGGTTGTTTTTAACCATTTTCCAACTAAGATACTATATTTTTTTTTGTTTTCACAAAATGACAATGTAACCTTTTTTAATCTGAAAAAAGAAATATTTTAATATCATAGTCGGAAAATTGTAAAAAACGGTAAAAAACAGCTGTGACTTAAACTTACCCGGATCAACTTGTGACTCATTTGCCCTGGGCTCAAAACAAATAGTTTCACAAGTTCTGAACAGCCCCATTCTGACAAGGAGTACAAACTGCTTTAAGCATATTTTTTATCATCATGGCATAATAATGTCACTGAAATTCTAGACTGTCAACAATGAAATTTCACTGCCGTCCATTTGTTCTTATAAATTACATAGAAGTAGTGCACAAAGATCTTGACTTGGTTTTCAAGAAGATGTAGGTGACTCTGAAATCTGCAGTAGATTATTTTCATCCCCTGTGATGATATTGGCTATGGTTGTGATGGCAAGAATGCCTTTTTATAAATGACATAGCCAATAGCCTTGTTCATTTGCCCATTTTTATGTCTACTCCAAGAAAATTCTGACTAATCTCTGAGCTCTTCCATGAAAACCACATAATAATATAGTGAAGTCTTTGTTTATTTTGTGGTATATAACTTTATTGTGTATATCACAGCTCGTTGTTTATTGCTTGGTGAGAGAACTGCCACATAAATCAGCACATGACAGAATTGAGGGGACTTTGCAACAGTATGGGATTTTATCTGACAATAAATCTGAGGAAACAGAGGAACAAAAACAAATAGCAGAAGCTTTTAACACACGTGCAACAGCTCTGAAAGGTAAAGGCTTCTTTATCTCATAACTGGTTTAGGAAAATTCTTACTTTATTTCTGTCAACAACTACAGTATAATTCTTATTGAAGAAACTACTACACAACTGTGATGGTCATGAAATATTTTGAATGAGTGATTTCTTTGATGTTAAGTTTGACAAAATGTATAATATGCATAATCCATTTTCTCAATTTCAAGAAATTCTTGGCCTAGTTTGAAGCATGCCAGAATGAAGATTGAATATTGCCTTTTCTATGGGAATCTTTGAACACTTATCCAACTGAAATGATTGTGACAAGACTTTTCTGGAGTTAAATATTCCTCCCCTTCCTAATCATTAGGAGTACTATTTGAATTTGATCTGTCAACTAATTTGTAGACCAAAGGCATTTTTTTTCTTTTCTTTTCCTGGCTTTTTGATGAAGTATCTTTATGGTGTCTACAAATTATACAATTTATATAGTTTCATAAATTAAAGCAGCCTTACTCATATAGTGTCCCTATTTCTCCTGCAGGCAATATCTCCCTCATGAGACTGGGACTCAGTGAAGAAGACTACACTTACCTCTGCACTGATATTGATTTTATCATTCATTCAGCTGCCTCAGTCAATCTGGCATATCCATATAGTGTAAGTAAAATATTTACTGCACAATGCACAACCATGAGATTTTTTATTATTTTTTTATTGGTATTTCTTGCCTTTTACATCTGTGTCTGGTGCTCACTCAATAAAAACACTTAATATTCCAGTGGAAAAACCAGATAAGTCACATTTTCTATAAAGGGAGAAAAACAGAAATTAAAGTTTGGAAGTGTATAATTTTTTACTGAATACCCTTTTAAAAACTATCGTTTTAGCCGAACTTACCTGTTTTTTCCCAAATTGTTGTTCTGGTTAATAAATCATACTGGTGTGCTAAAAATGTGACTTATTTGGTTTTTCTACTGGAGTCTTCACTTGTTATATCATATTCATAAACATTATATATTCAATCAGTCATTCACCAAATCATGAATTACAATGTTTCACCACAAGATAACCATCTGCATAGGAAGATGAAATAAAATCATATAGTGTTTTTACTCTTCATACATTAACCTTTATATCATCTCTTCATAATCATAACAATATTGTGAAACAATCTTTTTCTGCTTAAAACATACTGGCAGCCATTTGATCTGATACAGGTGATTTACCATAAAGTTTGATTACAATATTGATCTAACATTCTCCTTTTTATTGTCTTGTGTTTTAGGAATACATTATTTGTCTCTCAGACGGTCAAAATGAGACGTATGTCAATTTTTCATCATATGGGGTTTTTGGTATCATGTAAAAGCTTATTTCGTACCCTTTCAGATGGTGAAAAAAGTTGTGAGCTAGCTTTATTTTACCCAGAGATATTGCAGTTTAAAGAGACACGATGGGGCCCCCCAGCAATGACCAAAATTCTGAGGAAAACAAGTGTAAATCAATGGCATAACGCATAAATCTACATACTTTTCTTCCATTCAAGCCCGATTTTAATGAGGAAATATATAAATTGAGGGTGAGGCCGATGTTATCATATTCAGAGATAAATGCACTTTTGATTTCTGCAATATAAAAAAATTTGATGTCTGACATTCAAAGCCGATTTGTCAGTTCTAGCCTAACGACTTACGTCTCATTTCAACTGGCCGCAAGACATTTGGAAGGGGAAAAAATTGTGTCACTCCATAAGTATCACACATGTTTCACTCTTCGTTTTCCTCCCAGGCTCTACATGGCCCTAATGTCATGGGCACAGCAAATGTAATACAGTTTGCCTCAACTGGAAAAGTCAAAGCTATTCATTACATCAGGCAAGAAATGACTCTATGGTCTCAATGTTTTAGTCTTTCATTTAGTTTTCAGCATTGTTTAAGTCACAATTCTTAGCATTCTTCTGTTTATGATAGTCAGTGACATTATTGGAAACTATCAACCTGTGTATGTTTTATAATGTTTAGGACGCATATGATAGATGAAAAACCATATAATGTTGGCACTGAAAAATCCTAGCTGATTTAAAATTAACTTGTTTCATCATGTATCAAGAGATCATGTTATTTGAAGCAATGTGGTGCACCATTTCTGTGATTAGATATAAATTATCATTTGTTCCACTTATGCAGTCCTGAACTTGTATAGAAGACTGAAAACATTTCGTTTTGTTTTTGACCTATTAGTTGTTGAAACTCTTATCAATATCTAAATTTCAAAAGAGACATTTTATTGCTCTTCAGCTAGGAGAAGGTAAACGTGTTTCAAAATATAAGTAACATCTCTAAATGGCTGATAAGGAATTTCTCTCACTGCAGATATGATACAGACATGCTCAGCGTGTTTATGTATTTACTGTGCTCTCTTACAGCACGGATGCAGTGTTTCCTCATGGGTTGAGAGGCTGCAGGGAGGATGAGGACATCACCAAGTATGCTGATCAAATGTTTGATGGCTACTCACAGTCTAAATGGGTGGCAGAACAGCTGGTGTCAAAAGCGCGAGAAAAAGGTCTTCCTGTGACTATCTATAGACCAGGTATCAAATAACAATTCAAAGTGTCTTTTCAGAAATAATTAATTTTTAATATTAATAAGTGAGGAATGTGATATGGAAAATTATAATATGGCACTTTGTCCACAAAGGTTATTGTCAGCAATAAAGCAAAAACAATGCCAATGGATGTAAGATTTTTACAAAATTTTAACTGGTCTTTCATGAATTTGATCCTTTATAGGCACAGATATGTGAAATTTGAGGTCATTGTGATGATGAATGAATCTTCCAGCTTCACACAAAATAAGTTAGAAATTAAGACAAAGACAATGGTTAGTTGCCTTATTAGTGAAGGATTTATTGTAAATCCTTTAAAATACTTTTAAAATCGATATGACAAGTTACTTATGGTGTAACAAATGGCTATCTGTAGCATTGCTACTGCCATGTGATACACAATTTTTAGTCTGCATCTGTTTATTATTTCATTTTCAAAGGAAAAAGATAGGCCTAACATCCTTATCAAATTGTTTGATTTATTTAATACTAGCTCTTAGGAATTATATACCATTTTTGAGCCTTTTTGCTGACTTGTTTGTCATTATTATGATCATGATGTAATTTTGTTTTAATATACTACAGAGTAATAATGGAACATTGTATATGGCCAGGAAATTTATCTGGGGACAGCAAAAAAGCTTACTGGAACCCTCAGGATTTTACGCTGCTGATACTGCAAGCTTGTGCTCGGACAGGCCTGGCTCCAAATGTGGATTGGGACATGGAAATGACACCTGTTGATTTTGTTGCCAATCTCATTGTCAGACTGACTCAGATGCCTGATATAGCCATTGGGAGAACACTCCACCTCGTCAATGATAAACCAATGAAAGCAAAGTGAGATCTTCTTTTTTAACAAGTCGTTGATAAGTATGACTAAATTTAGGCAGATTTCCTTTTGTGGTGTTTCATTTAGAACTGTGGTTAATTTTAGAACTTAACTGTTTACATACTGATTAATAAATTACGTAAATTTACATATATTTTAAAATCTTTCTATGCAGTTGTAATATGCAGTTGTACGTTTTCTGGCGTTGAACTCTGATTTAGTATGTCATCTTAAGCATCCAGATTTGGTTTCCATTCTCAATACACAGAGATTTTCTGTGGGAATTCTAAATGGAACTGAATTGTTTTTTGTTTTGTTTATACAAAAAGATTTTTATGTTTGACTAACCTGTGCATGATGTGAATTTTTTAAAGTAATATTTAGTGTACACCATTTCACTTATTTTCATCCTTTTTGTAGGTTTTGCTCCAAATGTGTTGTTTCATTTGTGCTCATAAATTTCTTATGTTGAATTTGAGCTTTATGTTTGTCATTAAATTTCTTTATTTATTTTTCATTGCAGACATGTATTCCAGTGGATGAACAATCATGGCTTCACATTACAACTTCTGGATTTTGAGGAGTGGAAAAGAAAGTGAGATTCAATTCCTTTCATAATTTGAAGTAAATCAAAGGATATTTAACTGTTAGTAATTTGTAAAAATTATATTAAAGATAATGCCACCAGAAGAGAAATGTTTCAGAAGACTTTATAAGTTCTTGAAGGGCATGATTTATGAATATGGTAAAAAAAATGACAGTATGTATGATGTAGTCTTTACAGATTCTTGACAGTTTTTAAGTAATAAATGCCCTTTCTCAAGATTCATTTTTTCCAATTCTAGGTTTAGTTTCTGTGCAAGGAATATCTATTTTTTCATGTTTGCCTATCCATAAAATCTCACAGAGTTCTGGAGGAATTGTCTTCCTCCAATGGTTCCTCTGGCCCCAGTGCAGAAGTAATGGCAAGAGTGTTTGAGGCCTACATCAGGTAGAGCAGATTTATTAGATGCTTTAATTGCTCAGATCGATTCAGTCTTAAAGTATTCCCTGTTTTCATTTTTGTCTTCTTTTACTTTTCAAAAAAAAATTTCTAACTCACCGGCTCAGTCACAGCTCTATCATGCATGACACTGATTACAGAAAAAAAAAAAAAAAAAATCAGAGATGCAAAACAACAAACAAATGAGGCAAGACACGATGAAATCAGGCAGGCGTCAAACTGAGCCGATCGGAGAAATCACGTGTTTTTCAACAGTGAACAAATTTTTTACTTTTTTTTTTTTTCACCATACCCTTATAGATCAATCTAAAAATTTCAGATTAAACTGACTGAAATGGAGCGAGTCTAGGCCCAAAAATTGTAATTTAGTGGCATGACCTAACAAAGGTAAAG
Source organism: Peronia verruculata (assembly GCA_038406235.1). Classification (NCBI taxonomy): domain Eukaryota; kingdom Metazoa; phylum Mollusca; class Gastropoda; order Systellommatophora; family Onchidiidae; genus Peronia; species Peronia verruculata. Next base: position 12,742 of record JBCAUA010383921.1, on the reverse strand, counting down.
AAGGATTTACAAAAGTGATCGGCCATTTTCTAACTAAATTCAGCTGCAGCAACCGGTCACCCTCACCATCTTTAATTGCCAATATCTCAACTTCTACTTAAGGTAGACCAATAGTTTTTTCACACACTGAAGGGAAAATGAATAATCTTCACAGTGATACCAATAACTTCATATTTGACAAGCGCCAGATTCGCGTCTCAAAACAAAATTGTTGCCTTAGAGTAGTTACTCATGAAAATCACATAGGCCTAGCAAATAACAATTTAAACAGAATTTTTGTGAGAGTTAAAAATAAACCACACTTCCCCTTCTTTATTTCTATTTTAATTTTTGTATTTATAGAACGCTAGCAGCTGTGAAAAATCGACCATTGTGCTTGGTATCATTTTGTTCCTAAATTACATGTACCTAAAAAACAAGGAGCCCTTTATGTGTATGATCATATGTGGAGGTCATTTCCTCTAGCTCTTTGACCTTTGACTCCTTGAACATAATCAGGTATTAAAAAATAAAGCTGGCAAGATATATATACATAATATTAAAGGGAGTTTCATAGCTTTGGGTGTGGAGAAGCTATTGACATTTGAGATTTGAATTGCAACAGAATATGTTATAACTAATTCATGTCTGTCACAGAAAGGAGGAGAAAGTCATAATTTTTGTGGTCCTATTTATTTCTCATGCCCCTGCCTATGTTCCCTTTCCATTCCCTTTTTGTCCTCTCTTCAATCTTTGTAACTTCTTTTTTTTTTTTCCTGTGCTTTCCTGCATTTCTATTATTTCCATAATGTCAGTATGTTATAACAAGAGCAAAGATCAATAAAGTATTTATTGTTTTTTTTTTTTTTTTGATGAACAGAAATCTGATAAGAAACACGCAGAGCAACTGATACTGAGTCACAATTTGAGAAACTATCCCTGTGCACTCATTTCATGTGCTCTTTGTTATTTTTGCATACATGTTCCCAGAATCAGTTCATGCAACAGAACACCAAGATAACCCAATAATACTGCAAGAAGATAATGAAACGAATATAGCAGTAGGCCTATTATTTTGCTAAAGAGCTGCTGTTTACTAAGCTTAGCAACAAATTCTGTTTTACTTATTTTTTGTATCCTTAGTGATCTGTATTAATAATAATCACGACCAAAACAAGGCATGCCATATGGTCAAATGCAGAATGTAGGTTTAGACTACATGCACATTTTAGGTTATGTTATCAGATGGCTGATTTTGGATTTAAAATGCTTTCTCATTTTATTGTTAATCCTCTCATTTGACATTTTAATTGAGGTTATAGCTTATCCATGCTAATAGCCTATGGATGTCTGACTTGTTCAATTTGCTGTCTGCAGACACAGCTTTAGATTCAAGCAGAAACTATCATATTCTTGATAGTTTAGTAATTTTTATTTTTGTTTGAGAGTCATTACTTTGTTTTTAAGTGGTCAACAATTTTTCTCATGTGTACTGTCACTTTCAGTCATTCTGACTTCCTTCCAAACCTGAGTACTTACAATAACGAGTCACTACAAGAAGTTCTGGAAGAACTGGGCTTACTCTACCCATACACCGATGCTAGATTGTTGCAGACCTATTTCACAGAGTTGTGCAGTAGAAGTGTCATCACCAGAAAGAAAACTCCAACCAGTAAGGGGAATTAACTGAAAAAATTAACATTGTTATGCAGCCAGTGGACTCATCCCACCCTTCGTATGGCTAGAGGTTTGGTCCATGGTAGCTTGAAAATCACAATGCATGGAGAGTCACTACATCTCTTTCACACTGGTCTCAAACTAATGAGCTGCACAGTGACTTGAGTAAATGACTTAAATTGCATGAATTGCTCACAGCGCACTGTGTTCCACAATCTTCTAAGTCACTTTTGTTTGTAAATATTTTGACCATTATATAAAATGACTGAAAAAGGAGAATCTGACGATCCAGAATGTTAGATTTGCAGATAATATACTTTTTGCCCTCAGTGTTGAGAATGGATTCGATAACAGGTTGTAAAGCCTGTATTAGCAGAGCATAAGTGCTATGTAGATATAAATGCACTGTACTATTATTACTATTGAAGAATCCATGTTAGTGACATCAGTTATTGACTGTGATCTCAATTCTTTCAGTGTCTCAACCTTTGGCAGATAAAGTAGCTATAATCACTGGATCATCCAGTGGTATTGGTGAAGCCACAGCTTTAGCACTGGCAGCTGCAGGAGCCAAAGTAGCACTGGCAGCTCGCAGGAAGGAGCTCTTGCAAGATTTGGTGAAGAGAATCAAGGATGATGGAGGGGAGGCCATTGCTGTACAAACTGATGTCAGTGACAGGGCACAAGTAAGTCCGAGATCATAGAGAGTCAGGTGGACTGTCTGTGAAATGTTTGTCCATGAATATGCTGTAAATACATATGAAGATCACAGGAATCATCTTACTTGAGGAACTCATGTTGAAAGTATTTAAATCATTTTATGGAAAGATTTATGTAGATAATTGAATGAAGCAATAACTGAGCTTTCAAAGATAAATTGAATGATCCATCAAAGCATTTTCATATCAGTATATTATAATCAAGGGTTAAAATTTTGGAAACTTGGGTGAAGATCACAGGTGTGTTTTAGCATTATCCAAGACAAATCGAATATGATTTGTTTCTGTGAAATTGTTTCAATTTACTCACATTTTCTGACCCAGTAAATGATTTGGAGTTTAACAAATTCACAGATCACTGATTGAGATGTTTAAATTGAAACCTTTGCTCTTTGTCAATGTACTTAGTTTTATGCCTCAGCATCTCATTATACTGCATTCCTGTTGCTCAGGTGAAAGCTCTTGTAAAGCAAACAGAGAGTGAACTGGGACCTGTGGACATTCTTGTCAATTCAGCCGGCGTTATGTATTACACACTGATGAAAAATATGCATGAAGAGGAGTGGGACAGACAGATTGACGTAAATGTCAAGGTAAGCTGGTGAGATAGTTGTGGGTGATTTGAGATATTTGGTTTGTTGTTGGATTTCTAAAGCTTAGCAAATACAGTGGGCCTCTAGTATTACAAAATTGGATGTTTTAAAATTTCGGCAGTAAAGGAAAGAATATGGAGTCCTGTTTTATTTCTTTGTTCTTTCTTATAATAAAATATCGGACTTTGCGAAATAGGGGGTCCTCCTGATCTCGCCTATAAAGAAATAATTAATAATGGTTAAACTGAGCACATGGCCAGCTTTTTGTTTGTTCTGATTTTTTTCATCCACTCCTAACAATGCCCACTGGCTCTGATTACACACTCGAGATAACATTTTTTGTGATACTTATGCAAAAGGCTAGGCCCAGGTAAAATAACCTGGGGTGGGGACAGTGTTTCTTTGTTCATGCACGTGAAAGTAAAGCAGCTTGGGCAGGATGTGCCTGGGAGGAGGGAGAAGGGGGTGAAGACGAGCCATAATCGTGATCATTGCCATGTTAAGGAATATTTTGCAATATAGATCTAAAATGCACAGACAATGGTCTTCGAGTGGCCATCAATTAAGTCACGTTTATTGTTTAACCTACACACTGTAACACATTGCTGTAGCTTTCAGCATATTGTTCAATAGCCTATCAGTTTCAATATTTCATTGTTGAACAAAAAATTGTTACTGTTAGAAATTTTTCTGTGCAAAATGCATATGCAGGCTTTGCTAGGGGACGCTTACCAGGGGAAATGATAAATAGTAAAGATGAGTCAATGCATGGGTCGTCCCCATCATTTTATGGTCTCTGTTGAATATTAAGAAATTCTGATATTAAAGAAATAAAAATTCTGGTCCTGTCAGTTTCTTAATATCAGAGCCCCATTTTGTTATATCATGCTAATTTATCAGCTATTTTAATTTTGTCAAGATTTATTCAGGACTTTTACTGATGTTAGTTTCAAAGTCATGTCATGGAATAACCAATAGTTGTTTATTGGATCTCTTAAGCTCATCAAGTAAGACATGATACATTTTCATGGAAGATACCCGATATGGTACATTAACTCTCTCAAGACTTTTGGAGTTTAGATCTATATTGATTTCAGTTTCAAGGTGGGTGTAAGTGTGAGAGGTGGCTGTGAAATGAATTGAGATATGCAATAAACTGTTGGCATTTTCAAACTCAACAATTCAAATATAACACTTTGGCAATACTATCATACCACATTATATTAATTCTATCAGGTCTTTTTTGGAAGCAAATTGTTGTCTATTATGTAAAGTGACATTCTTACCAATCTGAGGCAGAGATGAATAAAAATTATGCATTTTATTATTTGGCAAAAAGTTTTTGTATTCCATTTGAGACGTGACTTGGTGAAATAGGTGTCAATCTTTTCGCATACAGAGTTATTGGTATCACTGTAAAGCCTACCTATCTCCCTTTCTTTTGATAAAAAAAATCTCTGATTTACTTTGAGTAGAGGATAAGATATTTGTAATTAAAGACAATGGGGATGACCTGCTGCTGCAACTGCAGTTAGTGAGAAAATGGCTTATCAAGTTTATTCATCCTTATTAATCCTCATTTTGGATTTTTACTCAACATATTTAAGTACATTTAATTCTGAAATGCCTTTTAAAATAGACATAGAAATTTTGTTTTACATAAATAGATTTTGTATTAAAGATTCACTCACTCTTGAAAATTCATGATTTCTCGGGATGACGTTGTTTGAGGAGTGTATGATTTCATTGTGTCACATCTTATGTGAATCTGATTGTCAAAGTTTTGTAATAAGCATTATTCATTAAAAGTATATTATTAATGCTCAGAGACAAACATTTGGGATGTGGAATTATCACATGTTAATTCAGTTTGATTGAAAAAAAAAAAAAAAGAAACAGCAAAATTTTAAAAAATCTTTTGTTTTAAGGAGACATCAAATAGTAAATTTACCATTTTTTCAATCTGATCAGGGAGTTGTGAATGGAATTGGTGCAGTTCTGGAAGGAATGCTGAAGAGAGGGAAAGGCCACATCGTTAATATCACCTCAGATGCAGCTAGAAGGGTCAGTCTGCTTTCAAAAGTGTTTCTTAGGATTTTATTTGTTCTGTATAGTTATGTGAGCTTTGAAATTTAGGACTACTTTAAGTTGAGGCTATGCTTCTGCCTTGTTCTTTTGCTTTTCATGATAGTTTTGTCTACACAGATATGCATGTGAGGGTGAATATGTCTTGCATGTATACTGTGAATGGAATTTCAATTTCCTTTTGAAAACAAGATAAATACTATCTTATCTGATCTCATCTTTCGAGCATGTTTATGTACATGTGCATAAAACATGAAGGAGATGATTGTAGACAGAAAGTTTGTAATGTAAAGAGTTTATCAATGAAGTAGCAGCTTCAGGTGCAGTCTCTGGCTGAAAATAAGTACCAATTAATTTGTGAGCTTTCGCATTACAGATATCTTTATCATAAAAAATTCTGAACCAAAAATGTTACCTACCTCAAACAATAAAAATACATGTATGAACATTGGTCTTGAAAAGTGGAAAGAACAGCAATAGTGTTCCTTGAACTTTTTTTTTCTATTTGTAATGGGAGCTGCTATATAAAGTTAATAATCATTTTTCTGAAGCTTCAACCATTATGATTTACAGAGTAAAAGTGATTCTGATGGTCTGATCTTGACAATAATATTTAGCAATTCTTTGTGATTTACTATCTGAACCTTTGTCATTTCATGATGTTGATTCTTTGATATTGTTACATCACAGAATCGTAATGAAAAAAGAAAAACAATAAGTGAAGCCTAAACTATACAGGAATAAGGACTACATGTATACATATGCCATTTATTATGTGTGTCTTTTTCTGCAGGGTTTTCCTGGCCTTGCAGTTTATTCTGGGACCAAATTTTTTGTGGAGGGCTTGTCACAAGCTTTGAGGGTTGAAGTGGCTGGGACAGGAATCCGAGTCACATGTATCCAACCTGGAGATGTGAAAACTGGACTGTCTGGCATTGCAACTGATCAAGAGGTGAGCTGTTTGATATATCATCACTGCTGTAAGATAATTGCAGAAGCCATTTGCAGCTTTTTTGAAGTATTGAGAAAAAAAACTTTTTAGAATACACATAATTTGATGAGTTATTATTCTGTTGAAGTAATACGTGATTCTATTGATACATTTCATTTTTAATGAAATTACCTGATAGCTCAGGAATGGCATGAGACATTAGTTGCAGTTTGCCATAAATCTGACTTTGTGCCATTATCGTAGAGTATTAATGATAATCACCCTGAGATTGAATACTTTGTATAAAAAAAAACTCAGCCACGGCTGACTACTCAGACCCATTACAACTTAGTTCAGTTGTAGACATTAAAACAGTCATTGAATGGGATGAATACAGATGCTGCAAATTAACTTCTTTGAAGCACTGGGTGATCATGCATTTTAGTTCTCAAATTTACTCAGGAAATTCCATAAATTCCTGACATAAATTAAGGAAGAAAGCAATTGGTCACAGCGGGATTTGATTCTTACTAAAGATTTAGTAGCAGCTGAGTGCACTTTACATTGATGAAACCTCACTGCAATATTCATGTATGCAAACAAGGATAATGTAAATATACCAACATACAAGTGTTTGATCACTTGGATTTTTAGACTAATCTGATTGCATGATCTGTTCATTAGAATGAATTCATCTTGACACATTTTCCATCTTCTATTGCCCAGGCACGTAATCTCTATGATGGTAGTGAGAAATGTCAAATTCTGGAGCCCAAAGACATTGGTCAGGCCATCCTGTACGCCACTACACAACCACATTACGTCGCTGTCAATGAGATTTTGATAGAACCCAGAGAAGCCCCAATTTAAAGACCAACACAATCTTCACTTCATCCGTATTGCCTAAATCATGACATGTTGTCTCAGTATTTTATAAATTTACAGTGTTGTTAGTTTGAGAAAATGTGTTATTGATTGATGTGGAAGTGCTCAGTAAACTTCTGGTACAGTTGTTAGAAATCAGAACATTTTCACTTCATTTTTATATTCTTTAAATTTAGTCCATATTGTTTCATTGTTTGCTATAATATGATACAATCTCATTAGTTTGAGATAATGTGCATAAATTGATATGGAAGCAATTGTAAAGTGTGGAGACATGGTCATTGAGAATGGATAATGTGTTAAAAAAAATCTGCAGTGTGAATTGTGGCCTGCTTGGAAAAAGTCTTTGTGACATGAAGGGATTAATCTGGAGGTAGAATTACAAAGTGAGAGAAAGAGACAAAGCAGTGGTACATTCTCGAAGAAGTTAAAGTCCCATGTATCATAGTACTAATAATAACAGTATATCTTATCTCTTTTGGTATTATGAATTATCATATCATTGTTGTATTACATTTGAAAGGTCTTTTATTGTGAATGAATTATTGTCATGCCATTGTTACATTTTGATAAGGTCCTATTTGGATTTTCTATTTGGGCCTACATTACTGTGTTGTTGAGTTTAGTGGGAATTAGGGAGGTTTTTGTTATGTCAAGGTTTCCTTGGGAATTAATTTTGATTTAGCCTTGTTATTAAGTACAATGGTCTCTGCCTAAAAACCTGATCAGGGAAACATAAAAAGGAGGCTCCTAGGTGGATTGACAGGTTGCACAACTCATGATCACTGTTTTTATTGCTATTATTGGTTTATTGTTACTTTAGACAAAGAATTGTCTCTGTGAGAATAAAAACAGCTTTCTCCTTTATTTGTGGATTGTTTTGTAATTAGATCTATTGGTTACTGGCCTATATTAGTGTCAAGCTGCACCGACAATGTGCAGCTTCTTTCAATGGTCGGGTGAGTTTCGCATAATGGTATTTTGTTGAATGAAATTATGATGTGGTCACCCACCCAGGGATAATCGCACAACTGGCTCAAGTGTTGAAAATAAACTAGCAGACTGAAGAACAAAACCTGACCAATCAAGAGGCAAAACTTATTCCTCTTCATACACAGAACCAATCACAGATGCTGTCCCTTATGTCTGAGGACAAAGAAATAATTAATTGTTGTGGGCTAATCCACATGTGGTCTGATTACACAGTCACACATTTCCCATTCATTCTCTCCTTATGTCCCCACTCCTCTATTCTCTCCCCATTTGACTGCATGCCTAGCACTGTGTGTTTTTCAGAAGTAGTCAGTCTGATGTGAAATTACACCATGAGTAATCTACTCGTGTATCCTTGCTCAACAATGGGCTCGTAGGCAGATTTTGTGTTGGAAGCGGGTTCTTGGGCAGGTAAATTATATTGACAAAATTCTATTTTGCAGCACAAGCAGGCTCTTAGGTGGTGGGTTCTTGGGCCAAGACCACTAGGCCCTATAATACGATTATACTGTGAATTTAATTTGTCGAAACATGTTTAACTTTTGATAAGGTTATATGTGGAATTTTACTGTATGTGATAGGTCACTTTGATGAATATAAAATTTAGGTAGGAGTCTGGGGTTAATGTTTTTGATAAATGAAAATGATGATTTTAGAACAATAAAATATGATCAGATATACTTACTTCTGTTGTCCATCAATGTTGATGATGAATGTGATGCTGTCAGGTTTGACAGGCATGTATTTTTGCGCTATACAGCACATTTCATTATTTTTTTCAATTCATAAGTACACTGTAAATATTAAAAGAATAAATGGACTGAACAAAAACTAAATTTGAGATTTTTCTTGTTTTTTGTTTTTTTTAAACATGAATATTCCACATAAATGTTACAACCGTTTCCATTTATTTCCTTACTTGTTGTAATAATTGTGGCCTTTGAATTTTCTTTTTTTTCCATACATATATATCTTGCGACCAGGGCAAATGAGTCAGAAGTCGCCCCGGGCAACGAAGATATATCACTGTTTTGGGTTGTTTTTAACTACTTTCCAACTAAAATACTAATTTTTGTTTTTTTCACAAAACGTCAATTTAACCTTTTTTTAATCTGAAAAGAAAATAAATTTTTGGTATTATAGTCGGAAAATAGTAAAAAACGGTAAAAAACGGCTGTGACTTGAACTTACCTGGCGCGACTAGCGACCCATATATACATGTATATGAGACACTTTGTTGTCTATGCATAATATGTTGTCAATGCAACATTTTAAAATCAGTCAGAAACTTACTTGAATGAGAGAAATGTTTGAAGTATTTTACATATACATATATTAATGAGTGCTAAATTCCATTTCACCCAATGCTTTATTATTCCATGCAAATTTAAAAGAGACAATTTTTATTTAGAATCAGATAAAGTGGTCTTTGCTAAAAACTAGATCTAGACATCTGTTTACTCTTGTACTGTTTGTCTATACAATTTCTTCCTATCTTTTCAAAACCTGCTGAGACAGGCATCCACAGGAGGTCAAAAGGCTTATATAAACCATAACCTCAAAACTTTTTTTTCTTCTAATCTTACTATTCATTGTTCTTCCCTCCCATTCTTTTCCTTTCTTTTGTTTTAGTTATTTAATCTTTGTTTCTGTTCTTTTGTTTTTTTCTGTCTTCGTCGGCTTCTTTTTTGTTTGCTTCCTCTTCTCTTCCTCGTCCTGCTCATCTTTTCTCCTCTTATTGCTGTGGTTTCTTCTGTCTATCTCCTGTCTTCACCTCAGGTGAAAATGAAATCCAGAAATTATCCATGCACCATCCATTTGTGTGTGTGTGTTTTTTTTTCAGTTAAGCCCTTCAGTCCTAAGAAAGTAGGGTTATCTTGGCTTTTCAAAAGGTTTGCCTGTTTTTGCTGAGAATTCTTGTGGGAAGAAATTTTGAATTGGTAAATTTTACCTGGATAGCGCTAGCAGAAGGCAGCCTACTCTTTCATCAATTTTGAACTATCAAGGTTTTTGTTGTTTTTAAGGTGCATGACGTACACAAGGGATCTCAGTAATATCTTCGGCCTCATCTGAGAAGGCTAGATGTCAGGCTTTTTACCCACAGGAAGCCAGGGGACTGTTGAGTCACTGAAAAAAGTGGGTTTTTGATCTTTGTATCCTTCCATCCCCCGATACAGGACCCGTGACTCCATCCCGGGCTGTTTTCTCCATGAGCAGATGCCAAACCACAGAGCCACCGCCCCCCCCCTCCCCCCTACTTGTACCTGACCCGTGATCCTGGATTATTATACTATCTATGATATTTATACTTCCCGCATGCAAAAGTATGATAAATCACTGCGTTCCATCCACGTGGAAAGCTACTTTGATTCGTCATGGCATTATTTGTTCTAATCTAAGCATCAAATGTGTGAACTAGTGGGCCGGAATGCTCAATCAAGAGTGATGTAAGCCAGATTTCAAGGTAGGTGGAGCCATGGTGAAAAAGAGAAAAAAATGCTTGTTAAGTAGGCCTTCTTGGCACGATCTTCCCGCACTGGAATGTGAAAGGTCCATAGACTGCATGGTAAGCATTCAGCTGAACATAAAGGTCATAGACTGTTCAAAACAGTGTGGTAAAGGTCATGGTGAACTCATGTTCCGGTGAAACCAGATCCCTACTTAAACAATGGTTAATAGATATTCGGGGCAATCGCCATCTTTAGACCGAGCCAGATCTTTGCTTATCTGCTAAAAGTACTTTCTAGATACGTCAAAGGTAACCATGTGGCACCGTGAAGTTTTGCTCAGGACGTTGAAAGGTTTAGTTATAATCTGAGATGGAATTTCCTGGACTGTGTAGTCCTGTTGAAATGTTAGACGGACTAAATGCACTGAAATTATCGCCCTTTCATTGACATCATCATCATCACCATCATCGCCATTTTATAGAAGTGTCTTTTTTTCTTTCTTTTTTTTTTTTTTTGAAAAAACACACAAAGACTGCCGATAAATGAAGAAAATGCAGATAATTCACAAATGATGATGGAAAATGGTAAAAAATGGAAAGTAAATAAATAAGTAAAAATTGTAAGGGTAAAAAGATATAATAAAATAATAAATAAAAATAAACAAAATTTAAAAATAAAAAATGAAATAAAAGTAAAAATAAAAGTGAAAAATTGGTAAAAATAAGAAAATGATGAAGAAAAAATAAAAATTAAAAAAAAAAAGGGGGGGGGGGGGGGATCCAAATTTTCGAACCTAATTGGTTCTTCTTCAATGATCATCATCATCATCAACAACAACAACAATAACAACCATGACAACGAACGGGACAATAATAATACCAACAAAACAATGATGACTATGACGGCATCTATAGCAATAACAACAGAAACAGCGGCGGCAACAACAACAGTGTTCATTTTTATCAAGAATAAAAAGAAAATTTTGCATAGTTTCTGAGAATGTGAGTGCACAGAAAGCTTCGTTTAAATTGTTCCGTTTTTTTTTTGTTAGATTGTTTTGTTCTTGCTCGAAAGTCCCTCTTTAGTGAAACAAAAATGCACGCTAAAAATGTGACAGAAATGTACTAGAGATGTGTGTAGGCTATGTCTATTTCTATAACCTAAAACCAGCGCTACGAACTCCATTCATCAAATTTCATTTTCTCAATAGACATAATTATTCACATCCACACATATAAGATATACACATGCACTTACAAAAACAAAGATACAAAATGAAGTCGACGGTGTTTGGTGTCAATCACTTCAATATTTGTGAGGGTCTTGGAATTAGATTAAGCAGAAAACTAAACACCACCGCCGCCACTACCAGCACCACCACCAGCACCACCACCGCCACCACCAGCACCACCACCACCACCACCACCAACAACAACCAAACAAAATAAAGAACAAAGAGGATTGAAGAGTGCCGGCAGACAAACAGAAAAAAAAGGGAAAATCCAAGAATAAGAGAGAATAAGAAATAACTCTGGACGAATCACTCCAATGGCATAAGTGAGAAAGGTCGAAATAACAGCCAAATTTATCATCCGGAATTAGGCCAAACTGTTGATTACTCAAGAACTCCATACTACAGTCAAAATCTGCTGCAAAATTAGCACAGCATGTTTTGCATAAACATCTTCCAGCCAAAAGTTTCAGAAAGTTACTGCCTTTTATTTTGGTTTGTTTATCTGCGTATCAGCGTTGACCTTCTAGCATGACTGGTGGCGTGATGCTCGTTATGCAATGAACATATTCAAAAAAAAAAAAAAACACCGACAGATGACCAAACAAACTACAACAACAAAAACTACAACAAAAACAAAAGCAAAAATAAACCAACAAAAGGAGGCAGATAACAAATGAAATGCACACCAACGCAGCTATTAGCAAATAGATCATTGACACTTCTCCTTTGTCCGTAAAACTCACGAAATCATTTGGGCTCGACACCAAGCTCGTGGTTGATAGGGACATCTCAGTTTACGTCGTCTTCAACTCTTTTGTAACCGTTTGTCTCTGTACTTATAGATGCCATCACTATTTAAAGAAATGCTGACGTCTCCAACAAGCAAGATATAACCCAAATTGAGAGCACACAGAAGAGGCATATAATCCAATTTTATTTTAAAGAACATGGTCCTGATCACCTTAGTAACAATGCACTCTAAGCACAGAACAGATCAGCGTGCTTAGAGTATTGTCCACACGTTTACAGCGTTCTTCTATCATCTAGTAAAACTAAAAAAACCCAACATATGTACGATAAACACTTAAGTACGAAATAAATACATTCTTAACCTCTTTAAAAAAAAAAAAAAGGGGGGGGGGGGGGTGTCCTGCAATATGGATTTTGCCCCAAAAATGCGGTTTTTTGGTTTTCTC
>JBCAUA010383811.1:0-18323 GCA_038406235.1 Peronia verruculata | reverse complement strand
TGTGTGTGTGTGTGTGTGTGTGTGTGTGTGTGTTTGTGTGTGTGTGTGTGTGTGTGTGTGTGTGTGTGTGTGTGTGTTTTTTTTAACATGTCTATTAAATGACGACAATGATATCATTCTGGTTATTAAGCAACAGAATCCTGGAGAGAGGCGACATGACTGTTGCACTCGCGATGGAAGAAAAAAAAAAATTTTAATGCTGATAATGCAATTGTCATGGGTTTTTATTATTGCTCCAACGGAGGGCCAAGTGGGCTCGAAAATTTGGCAGAGAATTTAGCATCAAAATCAAGTTGTTTATGTATGTTATTTGCTTTTTAAAAATTGTTTTGTTAGGAGCGATCCGACAGCTATATTGCATTTTATAAAATGATGACGATAATGATGATGATAATGAAAAAGAGGAAAAGAAGCACAAGGGAAAAGAAACAAAAAGGCATGAGGAAGATTTAAAGAAAGAAAGTAAGAAAAAATGAAAATAAAAATATTTATAATGTCCTATTCTCTGATTTTTTTTCTTCACATTTACAATTCAGCATTTAAGATTAATTTTTTCTTACATCCCGAGCGCAGCAGTCATGTCGCCACTTTCCAGGATTTTGTTGCTTAACCAGAATTGTCTCAATTATCCCTTACATAGAACTTATCCCAGTCATCTTACTTCTGAGGTATAATCTGCTTCATTTTTGAAACAGTGGCCAGAATATTAGACCTCCCATTTGACTATACAGGATATGCTTAGTTTTGTTTAGTTTAGTTTAGTTTTGTTTTGTTTTTGTGCCTGGCCCGAACAACGTTGTCACTGGTCTGAAATATTGTAGTTTTTGTCCTCGCTGATTCAGATTGCCTCGGTCTGATATTGCACTGTACAACCCCCATATCTCAGTGTTTGTTGAGTTTTTTTTTTTGGTACTGCGCCTAGCTAGCTGTACGTGTTCTATTGTGGTACCTCCTCTGTCACTGTCAGTCCCTTGGTAACTTGTACTGTTGTGCCTTCACTAAGTCCTCTCCGATAAATTAAAAATAAATTGTCTGGCAGATATACATACAGATACTTGCACAAGCAGGCAGGTGGGCCAGTAGACAGTCAGTAGACAGATAGGCAGACAGACAGAATACTGACGGACGAGCGGAGGGAGGAAGAGAGAGACAGACGGCTTTGATGGATGGATGGACGGATGGATGGATGGATGGATGGATGGATGAAGTGAAAGCAGTCAAAGATGAAGCGTTTAGACGGGCATCAGTTTGTATAATTGCAGAGTTTATTCATTCGCATTATCTGTTTCACTGTCCAATGTAAAATAGTATTGTATAATAGTCCATTCTCTCTCATTACGCTACACTATTCCAAAGATCGGCATAAGGGAAACTGAATGAAAAAAAAAGTGTCCTCTGCGGTTACGTTTATTCCTCTGCAACATTGCTCAACGCCGAGGGTAGCGGGGAGAAGTGAAGCTATGTTTTCTTTTCAAACTGTCACCACCACACCCTCTCCGTCCGCCCCTCCCTCCCCTTTTCCCCGAACTTCACCCACTGTAACCTCTCCTGGCCTGAATCTAAGTTTGTTTCTCAGACTTTTCAGTGCTGTGCGGCTGTCACAGAGATAGGCCGTTTGTTTGCACTACCCCCTATGCCTGAGTCTCTGTCGCTTGATTTATGAGTCTCTCTCGATCTTGAACGAGTTGCTGAGACGTTTAAAGTTAACTCTTTTTGAGCAAGGTTCGCTCCGACTTCTAAAATATTCATTCTGTGAAAACTAAACATTTGATAACAAGGTCGCTGCTGCTAGCATTAATGCTATTGACATCCGAAACAGAGATGGTGACTTTGTCACACACACAAAAAAAAAAAGTACCGGTAACAAAATAAAAGCATTGAGATCTTGGTGGTAGCAGAATTAAGGAGAAGGTTCGTTCCTTCTTGTAATAGTTACATCTTCAGTACTTTATTTACAGAGTATATCTCTACAGCAGGAAATAAGTCTTAGCATCAGCCCATTTCTGTTCAGAAACCAGTAATTATTTTTTTTCCTCTGTCGGTCAGGTTAAGAGTGTTCTTCGATCTTTGAGAACAAGTCTAGGGCTAGCCAGAAATTGATGCAGTAAAATCTGTGCGGCAGTGAGAATAATTTTTAGGGTCTAGTAATGTCGAGGCTATGGCTTATGGGTGTCAAGTTGAGGACGATACAAGTCGCTGATTTGTGGACGGCACAGAATGTGCCTGCCTCATTTTATTTTTTGGTGTTGGTGATGTAGCGTGTTTGTCTCTTTGCTTGTTCGTTTCTTTGTCTTTCACAATAGTAAAGAAAAAGGACGTTTGAACACTTTCCTGCCAAGACTCTAAGATGTACCACTCGTGTCTGTAAACTTCAGGTAGAAAAATAGACTTAGGGAAGATTGAAATAGTGACCTCAAAAGATACAGGATATGGAGGTCGCTGAAACATATTTTCATCACTTGGTGCACTTTCACAATTATCAGAAACGTTTAATATAGCGCTTGGCATGCAAATTGTGATAAATATTCATGAGGATAAGCCTTCTATTATTAATATTATTATTATTATCATTATTATTATTATTATTATTATTTTATTACCAGTAGTTGTAGAAATGAAAACTCTGCTTTCATGTCTCATATTTGGCAAATAGTTTTGCATTCTTTTGTGGGCTTAATGTTGCTACAACGAAAAAGTATCATATACTATAACATTTGCTACTTTTCAAACTACTGCCTTAAAAACAAAATTTTGCTCCTAATATGTCTGAAATATAAAGAGTATCTCTACGTACGGCAACTAAACTTGAATGAATTTATTTTTACTAGTTGTCACCAAATAAAATTTGAAGTCAGCAATCCCACAAGGGTAAGTTGGACAGAAATATGTATGTATATGGTGAGAGAGAGAGAGAGAGAGAATGAATTAGGGAAGGGGGACAGGGAAGAGGAAGACATGGAAGGAAAGGGTGAGAGCAAGGGTAGAAGAGGAGAGCGAGAAAGTGTGTGTAAGTGGAGGGGGGGGAGGAGGGTATGTGATTTGATATGAATGAAGAATGAGTAACAACTCTGTACGTTTCTCTGTTTCTGTATTTGATTTCTTCGATGCGTTAAGTTGGTAATTTGGACAGGAAAGGGAATGGTTGAATGGAAGGCTTACTCAGTTCGTTTTCAACAATGACCCTACATAGCTCCTGGATTATAGTGCTACCCCGAGACTGTAGGCCTAATTATAGTATTGCCTTGTCACATTTGGCCATGCCAGACTTCAGCCGCAGATCCAGTTTCATTTAAAAATCAAGATGTAGGCTTTGGATAATATACACAGTGAGATTATGGATTGAGGGAAAGGGCTTTAGTATTATTTTTTTTCCTTGCTTTCTCTCATGTGAACATCACATTTCGTTATATATATATATATATATCTAGATAGGGTTGGCTCAACTTGACGGAAACTTTTGCACCGTTTATCTTGAGTATCCATTTTCATCCGTTGAGTTTATCTTGAAAGGAAACGTGAATAGGATCTATATGTACCGTTTGTGAAACTTCAGAAGAATTGGCAAAACAATAATACATCAATTTATTTTTTTCCAAGGGTCGAGAACATTGAAGCCACATGAAAGTTGTGGTCTCCATTGCTCAGCCATCAGCAGCAGAAGAGGTACCCATACGAAGAGAATAGCCAAGAGACTATCTCGCTTTCCCGGAAAGAAGGTGAACGATCTATCCTGAACCTTCACATAAACATTTAAACTAACTGAATATATTACAAATACTTTTTACCAATTCGTGAAAACAGTGACCTGCAGGATGTCACATTTCAACACCACACAGTACCCAGCGCCTGTCGATACACCAACACGTCTGGAGCAAAGACCACCCCTAGCTAGGAACGGAGGTTCCTTCATGGCCACTCAGAAAGGATGGCCACCGTACATGCCGGGCTATTTCGGACCTTTCTCTCTGCCACCCCGTCGGGAATCGGCCATCTTAGATCTGAGAGAAAAACGATACGGAAAAGACCCAAGGTTTGGCAACGCCCGATGGGCTGAGGGGTCCTGGCCACTGCCATATCACACTTTGTATTTCGATCCACAAACAGAAGGAGACTGGGTTCACTTTGAACGATTCATGCCACCCGGTCAGATGATTCGCCGACCATGGCCACAGGACTCGAGGGAAGCAGTGAGGTTTCCAGAGAGAGACATCGCCAGTCCAAACTACATGAACCGAAAGAACTATCGAGGGTACCATTTCCTCCCCAGCTATCCCACCCGACGCATCGTCGGTGATCCCGGAGCGCCATGGAATAAACAAGGAGAATTTGCATATCAGTCTTGGGCGAAGATTCAGACTAACATGCAAGCTTAGTTACCATCACACACTCAATCTTTAAGAACAGTTCAGTAATAATTTATATAAAGGATGATGACAATATATCAGTTATGTATTGGAAAGCTTAAGATCCTTGAGTTTCTCTTAGTCTTCAGCAGAGAAAAGAAAGACACTGTATTGCCAATTTTCCATACACTGGAGTCGTGTCAGTTAAGGTCTAAAACAATCATTTTGCTATTGTACGAAAACAATATATTTCGTTTCAAAGGATTTGTGTTCAATGCCCAAGGGGTTTGAATGTGGAGCAAAAAAAAAAAAAATGACAACAATTTGTTTTTAAAGAAAAGGTTCAAATGTCAACGAGTTTTCATCGTGGTATTTGGTTGTTAATTGATCATTAGGTAAAAAGTCTTCATTTCAGTGGGGGATATAACTAGGAGACACAAAATTGTCCATCAGCAAGTATTTATCTACCCTTTGATTCTTGATTACATGTAGTTATTAAAAGAAGAACTTTAAAACAATGAAATAGCCTCGCCTCGTTTAACGGGAGAACTCTTGCTATGTGTTTAGCAAATATTTGTCCTTTCAAGATAGAACTTTAGTGTTTTTATACACAGTTTACGTCTGTGTTTTTACCTGTGATAAAGGAGGAGTGTTATGTATGGTTCAATATGTATGATTGTGTCATTTTTAGTCACAATTCTTTTGTATAATATTATAGATTGAGTTGAGTCGGTAAATGATATATGTCTGTTACAAAAATAATCAGAAATAGTATAAAAATCCATGCCTGACAAGATAATGGAAGATATTTAAATGAATTTCAATCCTAAATTCTCGTAACATATTAGAGATAGGACATACTTAGTGGTCCATCTCTCTATAATAAAATTCCTGACTTACTTATTTAATACAAGGTGATTTGTGGAGACATTTAAGAGGTTAGATTCTTTCTTTAGCCATCATACATTGTTTTCAGAGTCCGTACAGGAAAACTGAATCGTTGCCATGTTTCAGTGAGCAGAACCTTGCAGTCTGGGAATGTGTGCATATAAATACCCTCCTTTTTTTTTATCATAAATGTATCTTGCCTTTCCAATCTGTGATAATTTCAGAATGCTTCTGACTTTTTGAGACAAACATAGGATGGCCTCTTATGGTCTCACAACGAGTCTTCACTAACGTAATATAAATCCCTGTAAATAGCTCATAATTCTCTGAACATGAACTGTGACTGAATATTGCAAAATGTAAACCTTTTAAAATAAAAAAAAAGGTTCAAAATTAGTCGATGGTTTGTTTGCTTGACCGCTCGTTTTCTTTTGTTTTGTTTTCTCCTCCAATGTGTTGACGCTCTTCGATTTTTGTAATAAATTCTGATGCAGCCCTTTATACCAACAGCTTTTTTTTTTTTTTTTCGTTATGAGGAGTTTGCGTATGTTTTTAATACCTGCTTACAATGGCATCTTTATTGCCATTATTAGAGATAATATTTAATTACCATCACATTCGAATATTACAATAATAACAACCATAACCTCAGATTTAAAATTCGTTAGTTCTTGATCACAGCGTAGAGCAGATGCAGAATGGACCAACTGCAAATGTGGGACTTGCGCTGTGTATTGTATTCAACTTGATCTATTTGGGAATACACTCAATGCAAAGTAAAACCTGTCGATATCTGTGCCCTTGCACTTTTCCTGCTGTATTTCCTTCACTATAAAGTTAAAAGACACAAAAAGGAAAAGTTTACTATTAGAATCTAGTATCATTTAACATAGGTACATGTATTACCAAAGAGAAAAAAAAAATCGTCCATCAAAATAAAACGTGCCGAAATGAAATTCGCACGAACAAACATCCACAATGAAATCTGATGACAAAGGCGTCAAAGGACGCGGTTTTATATCAGAAAGACGTGCTGTTTAAGAAAAGACAAATATATGGTTGCAAAATCGGACAGGCGAGTCTATTTCAAACTACAAGCTACGAACAAGCCACAGCTCCCAGGGCAACAATTTCAGTTTGAGTCTGTTGTTAGAATACATCGTTGCATATCATAAAATTACACAGAGAGCAGTAATTCCAAATTGTAACATATTTATTCAAACGTGCACATTCATGTGAACCGATGCTATGGTAATTACCTCAGGTTTTACAGAAAGATTTGAAGATTTCAGACTTCGACCCTTATTTATCCACATAATCATATAGCCTATTCTTTCTTTCCCCTCTTTCTATCCTGTGATCATGTGGGCTTTTAGGACATACCCGGATGACATTCACAGTGAGACTCCGCTTGCTGCTGTTCCGTGCTACCTTTTGTAACTCTATTATTGACCCTCTTTGTCTAGGCCTGTCTTAATTTAAGGTCCAATGTAAATTCTGGAGAGGGACCCTGGAGAGAGAGAGAACCCTGTTATAATTATCGTACTTCTCTCTTCCATTTTTCTTCTGACAATGGGATGAAATCTTTAGTGGATTTTATCCCCATAAGTATGTGTGTTCTTCCATGTCAAATCTCGCCCTCCATCTCAATCCTTTTCTCCTTTTCCTGTTCCATAGCTCGATTCAGATTAAGCTATTTCGAACCTTGACTGGATCTTGAAAGTATAATAGTCCATTTAGTTACTTTGTGTGTTCGTTTTTGTGTCTGATTGTTTGTTTGTTACCTGTTTGTTTGTGTAATTGTTTCTTTCTTTATTTATTTTTTATTTGTATTTTCAAGCATACATCAGACTTGGAAAGTTATTTTACAAAGTGAGTTTCTCTTCACTATCTTCCTCTCTGCCCCTTGATGACCTGATTAAAAAAAAAAGAAGAAAGAAAAAAAAAGTTAAAGACATCACAACTTCACTTAAGTATGTGCTGGCCCACTTTAATGTTCCTCTATATTAAAACATAGCTTGAAAAATGATATATTAGAATATCTTTACTAAGTCCCCAAATTCACCAGAGATTCACACATATAATACACCATTTTATGCAGACTAAATGAGTGCGTCGAACTTGTATCAATACATTGAAAAGCATATGAGCCGATTTCTGAAGATCATTTTTATTACAGAAATCTTCCCTGAATATCTCACTGCGTAATGGCCGCTTACTTAAAGGAATAAAAGAAAACAGTTATCTTCTTCTTTTTTTTTTTTAGGGTGGGGGGGGGGGATCATCCTCTTTCCTTTGTAGTTTGTGCTTGAAAAGAAGTTTGAGAAATTGCCAGAGTGCCAGTATTTCTATAATGATGTTTAATTATGTTTTTAAAAAATGTCATTTTATATCTAATGACAATACAAGACTGATCCTCAGTTGCGTTTGTATTGAATGTGACTTGAAAAGTAATTCAGTTGTAAATGCCCAGTGCGTGTTTATCAGCAGGTTGGCCACTTGACACTTCTGTACTGTAGTTAATATCCATAGGGCTGATCAGGAACCACAGGGCAAATAAGGAATGTCTTTAGCCAAAGGGATTGGAATTACTCGACATGGCGCAAAGGTCCGTTCAGGGTATTTTCTTTGTCTCTTCATCCGAACCTCGTTGTAAAACTTGAAGTGTTGGTAATCTATCTCGGGCAATCGACAAAACAGCACCTTAGATTCGATTTCTTTGTGAATCTGGAATGTGAAATACAGTATTATTCGTTGAGTGTGATTGATACATCTATTTTATTTGTGCTAGGACGGGTATAGCATAACTGAAGTTGTATTATCTTCAAAGAATGAGTTATTCGAGAGTTTCTCGTGGCACCCTGAAGTTGTCATAGATAAATCCTAAGCATCCCGCCTTATAACGAAAAGTAATTGAAATGGTTATGGAATTAAGGATGTAAGAAAACGATAGATAAGTAACAATTCCGTTTTCTATTTATACTTTAATGATTAATTTCTGTCATTTTACTTAATGGCTCAGCTATATCAATGAGGACACCCCAAGATTGGGTTTCTCTTTTGGATATTTGCAAATTTCTTCTTTTATCTGTCTCTTCCCCCTCACCCCTTCTGTGCCCACCACCATTCCAATATTAACTCCTCGAAATCCATAATGCTATTCCATATAGGATACCGTCATGGAACAAGGTGAAACCCATATGAGCATGCTTGTTAGCACCGTAGAAAAATGAGACAAAAGATTTTTTAACTTTAGTTTGCCCCTAGAAGTATCCAGATTTGTTTGCCACTACCTCCAGGTTTGAGTGTAAAGTATATCTTTTATATACTCCGACTAGCCATGTTCTACCGGTCTTTGAGAGCTGACAATTTTACAATTTTTCAAAGTACTTTCCATAAGCATTGATGCACGACGGCATCCTCCTAAACCTAGACAGAAAGAAATGGTTCCATGCATAAGCAGGATTTCCTTAATTATTTTGTTTAACGTAAAAAGTGTTTCCTCGTTGTCACTGAATCGATTTTTTAAAAGGCACAAGGAGCTAGGTACAGTGAGTAACGAGATTTCACGTTTTCTCCTTCCACTTACTCAAAAGTCACGAGAGCTTTATGAGCATTTGCGTTATCATTGTGCAGCTCAAACCCTCTACAACCCGTCCTCGGATGCTTTTGTGCCCACTTGTAAAAAGTTATTTGACATACCACAGTGCAGTGACTGTTCTTCTACAGGAATTGTTACATTATGGCTGTATTTTGAAAAAAAAACAACAACAAAAAACAACAACCATAACAACAAAAACCCCATCTTTTTGCCAGTGCTCTGAGATTTCACAGGTGAAGTATCTCCAATCCAACACATACTTTGCCGCTTGCTTTCAGGGTTGTAATTGCACACTATATCTCGTCTCCAGTCATGACTTTACACACAGACTTTGACAGACCTTCATCGTCTTCTCTAATTCTGTTTTAACAAAACTCAACCCCAACCTGTTTCTGATCGTAAGTCAATACATGGAGTACCCGACTGGCACAGATTTTCCTTCACTTTAAGTGTTCATGTAATATTATTTAGACAGCAATGGATAAAAATCCAAATCCCTCCTGCATTTCTTCATTATGTTATTCTTCTCTCTCTATCCATTAATTTTTGTATAGCTTCTTTTATCTTAGTTACAGAAACTGGTCCTCCAGAGTAGGGGTCCACTTTGGTGGTCTTTCTGCCATTTGAAAATTGCTGCAAGATACCATTTGTAAACAGTTAATTTGGAAATTCCAAATAATAATTTTCCTCTTAGCTGATCTCGACATTCTATAGCAATTAACCCCTTTTTGTATTCATTAAAAAAATAACTGATGCACAATAAGCAAAGTCTAGTTCCATTGCCATGCTCGAAGACAGCCTTAACTCACCTCAAACTCGGGTCATAGAACATGTCAATTATGGTGAAAAGCAATGAATAAAAAAATTTCCCGATCTTACAAAACATTTATGCACTCTTTAACCATATTTGAAGCCTCGGTTAGTCCCAGGTTAGGGACACTGGCGTATTACATCTCTAGGTGTTTCTTGGCATGGGCCTCATATTCAAACGTTTATCTCATCAACATAAACATTTTTAAGAAATATGTATACAACCAGCGCAGCTACAAGGCAAACTGTCTTCAACTGGGCGCCACGATCGAACTGATGCGCCATTAAACCCAAACCCGAACGCAAACCCAAATCTTGGCTCTTTATTGTAAATAAAAAAGGATATAACGAATATGAAACAAGAACTCTGCTTACGTCAAGCGCTTTCTGTGCTATCCATTCTTTGTAACGATAGTTTGGCGTGTACTCGTTGTCACAATGCTCGTTTGCAAGTGTTTTATGGATTCCCTCAGCCTCCTTTCGGTAGGGACTCAGTTCCTCTGGCACGGAGATACCTACGGGATCCTTGCAGTGATACACAGCCCCTCGGTAGTGTTTGTCTACTATCGGCAGGGGGGTGGTGGGATAAAGCTGTGAAAATAGATATGAACGTCGATAAATTATCATACACTCAACAAAACGTTAATGGAGAAACATTATAAATCACATCATCGAACCCTACCTAGTAGCATACGTTAGACTTGTGACGAAATGCAAATGATATCATCTTACAGCATTCCAGACTATGGGAGTTATAAGATAATATCACTTAAGACAAACAAAAAGTGAGAAAGAAAGAAAAGCATCAGTGGAGTTCTGTGTTAATTCAAGAATATCATAATGGCATAACTCCATCGACTGATCTGTGCCAATAACATTTTTTCTCAATATCTAAGTATGGCTGAAAATGACTTTGGCCATTATCATGGACAATGAGGATATCGTAACATAGACTAAATCATTCTGACTGTTCAACCTACCCTGGTGCAACTTGTGCAGTCCAGATTTCAGACATTGCAGTTATACAAATATGTTATTTGTCCATTAGGAAATAGATCATGGCAAGTTTACAATATGGCTGAAAAGTATAAGCAATACTGCCCGACCCTTTCCTATATACCATATTATCTTGATATAAATCTCAAGCGCCTTAGCTCAACCGCCTTCCTTGGACTTATAAAGTCATGTATAGTGACATAGATTCCAAAATGTTTGAGTTTCGATAGCTCTAGATCTATCTCATGGACATCACGAAGGACAAACTTGTTTATGAAGAGCTTCAGCTATCTTCTGTTGTAGTGTCACTACCCAAAGATTTGTTGAGATGCACACTGATGAAGATTAATATACATATCCCCGACCATGAGATACCCGAGGAGTGGACTCTGTCAGTTACCTTGTGAAGAGAAGATATCTCAGGCTGGCCGTTTTCTGGTGAGGATTTGAGCAAGGTGGCTGGCTTGGGCTCAGGCTCATCGAATGGAGGTAGAAGTGTCCTGTAGTTGCTGCAGTAAGCAAACTGGTACTCGGTTCCGCTCGGCCACTGACTCACTCGATGATCTCTATCATAATCACGGGTACAGATGCCATACAAAGGAGGATTTTTTACCGCCCGTGTGTACCTTGAATAGGGTTGAAACAATGAAAAGGGAAAACATTTATGGATTTAACGTCTATTTTGTAGTGCAAGCGTACTTCAAGACCCATTACACATCAATGAATTGAAATTAAGATTAAAATAGCAGATGCACACATCTTTGCCAAATCACAGTTATACAAGATATGTAATATTTGCCCTCAGCAGTCAACATGCTGTAAATAAACTTTTCTTAATGTAGTCTCAAAATAGAAAGTTGTTTCTTTTTGACGGCATTACTTCTTCCTCTTCTTCTTCTAGGCCATGTACCTCCACTGCTGGAAGTAGCCCTCCGCCAGATCCCTCCATTGTTGTCGGTCTCTCGCTTTTCTAGACCTTCACAAACATTAAAAAAAAACCGGCAACCGGTTAACTCTAAAACTATCTGTTGAAAGTAAAGCTGATGTCGTGACTGGCCGGTCTTCAAAAAACGGCAACCGGTTAATTCTAAAACTATCTGTTGAAAGTAAAGCTGATGTCGTGACTGGCCGGTCCTCACAAACACTAACAAAAAAACGGCAACCGGTTAACTCTAAAACTATCTGATGAAAGTAAAGCTGATGTCGTAACTGGCCGGTCTTCACAAAAAAAAAAAAAAAAAAGGCAAACGGTTAACTCTAAAACTATCTGTTGAAAGTAAAGCTGGTGTCGTGACTGGCCGGTCCTCACAAACACTAGCAAAAAACTCTATAATGATATTTCCCCATGTTTCAGACATGAAAATTTAGGCCTAGAGGAAATATAAGCTGAGCTCCTCCTCTGTGTATTTTATGTCAGATAAAGTTTGAGAAGAAGGGATATTGTATTTGCCCAGACCTATTGCCTCTAGCTCTCTTTGCCAAACCCTGTTGGTGTTGAATGAACAATATCAAAAAAGAAACATTCCTGTCACTTAAAAGATTGTGTAACAAAATGAATAAAAAATAAATAAATAAATAAACAGAGAGAAAGAAGGAAAGAAAGAAATAAAGAAAAGAAGTAAAAAAGAGAGAAGGAAAGAATAGATAAAATTACGATAAAAAAAAGAACCACTTCCCTTGTGCCATGATATTTCTTTAGGATGTAGATTTCAAACACAGAATTTAGAAATATTTTTTCTCTCTTTACTATGCTTGTTCAACATCTTTTGTGCCTGGAAAGAAAAGTAATAGGGGTGGTTAAAAAAAAAATTAAAAATGTATATGTAATTATACATCCTGATTCAACTATTAAGACGTTTTGACAGACAGCCGCCTTGAAAGTTATAGGGTTAAAGAGCAAAGATTTCATTCAGTGGCAACACCAACAACTACAGCAACAACGGGACCACTCCCTACCAACCAACCTCACTCGTGCGGCAACAACTGCAGCAGCAGCAGCAGTAAATCGCTCACGCTTGTTCAATCCTACGAGATAGAATTATCTCGGCTTTCAGAAGCTGTCAATTTTTGCTGAGAATTTTTGTGGGTAGAAATTTGGAATTTGGAAATTTTGCCCGGATAGCGGCACTCAGGCCTACTCTTCCATCGATTTTCAACTGCCAAGGGTTCTTTAACGTGCGTAACGTACACACGGGACCTCCGAAATATATTCGCCCTTATCTGAGAAGGCTAGACGTCGGGCTTCCTTACCCACAGGAAGCCAGGGGACCATTGAGTCACTGACAAAATGCGGGTTTTCGATCTTCGTGTCCTGTCATCCTCCGACGCAGAACCCGCGAGTCGATCCCGACCGCTCCATAAGCAGACGCCATACCTATTGAGCCACTGCGTCCCCATGCGGAAAAAGAGGCCTCGCGGAGTCTAGTTATACGGTTATGTCTATGTCTATTATGCAGAACCCCGTCCTTCAGTCATAAAGTCAGAAGTTCAGTCATAAGATGGTGTTTAAAATGTGGGCACCAGAAATTAAGAACTGGCCATTTTTACTTCAGGCAAAAATGTACAAGCCTGAAGTGCATGGGAATCTATATGGGAGAGATGAAGGGAAAAGGAGGAGAGATAAGGCAGGGGTGGAGGGTGGGCGGGAGTGGGGAGGACGATCTGCACTTTATTTATTATTATTATTATTATTATTATTATTATTATTAAATGAAAGCTTGAAAGAGATGTGAACTTGCTTTCAGTAAATTTTAGCCATAATGTTTCTTACGTTTTTAACAACACTGGTAAGAAATTTGCCACTGGAACGACAACAATAGTAAATTTACACTTATAGTATAGGTGAAGATCATCTGACCATTCAGATAACTTTTACTGTTAAAAATGAAACAGGTTTCAACAATCATTGCGCAATGTAGCCTACTTCATATGAATTCATTAAAGAGATCAGATTTGCCGTTATTTCCTTGATTTACGTTATTACACCATTTGTAATTATGGCTGCTTATTGCAACGAATTCTAGTATCGACACTTGAAGGCGGAGATTTCTCAAATGAAAATGGCTCTTCATTCTCCACACGAGAGTCTCTTATTCCGCCCCCTTAAAGGAATGGTGTGACCGAGTTCACAATCTTAGGTAAAAGTCAGAAATACCTGAGCCACCATCATTAGCTCTATTCTGCAAGAGAATTCCACTAAACCAAGTAGCTCTTGTTGAATACCTTCCTTTTATACAATGCCACCTCCAACTAGATAACGGCCAAAAACAAAAGACTGGAATAATTTGACTCTGATTCGATCCCTGTTGCTTAATAATCTGACAGCTCATTATTAGCTGTGATTTTCTCTGTTTGATACCCACTCAGATATACGTGAAATAATGGGGCTCATTATTTTACCAGTGTTATTCTGTGTTTATGAGAGCTCGGGTGTTCTCTGACACAGATTTTTACTTCTTTGAATGATTGCTTGATTGGCCATAGAAACATGTAGTTTAGGGAGGGTAGAAGTCATTCTATAATATTTCAGTCGAATCAGCTTGACGAGGTCCATGAATTAGATGACATAAGGACTTCTTTGGATTAAAACAGGGCACTCACTACCCCATGTTAATGGTTGGGAGCGATAGAAGATCAAATTATCTTTAGATAAAACATAGGAAAATAATCAGTAGGTTGTTTTAAATGCTGGTCATGAATGAAATATGTTGATTCATATATACAGTTGATAAAGCTTTTAAATAGGCCAACTTCATCACTACAGCAAATCCGAAGGTAATAATAGATAAATAAGGACTTCTAAGCATTTTAAATTGTTTTTACTTTGGGATTGGCTTCTAGGCAGTGCCATTGTGTTTGGAAGATAAGAAAGATATCGGCTACTTTTTGCAAATATGAAAGGGTAGTTGGTTCAGCGTGCAATATATATTTTTTGTCGAACGTGTGTTCTTCGAGTGTTGGAAGAATGGCTTTGCAGAGGGACAATACCTGGTACATGGGTTCCCTCACTTGTAGGGCCCTACTGACAATTTCCGTGAGTATGTTTCATCTGCTTAAAAGCACTCTATAGAGCTTTCTACATAGCCTACACTAGCCAGTTGTCCATGGTTTTACTGATTACAATGGTGCAAGTTGACCGTTTGTGCTGAGAGTTGTCTTTGACAATGTTAATTGAAATGTTAATTACTACAAAATGAATAGCAGGAGTTCTGACCTCTTCCATGTTGGCATCATGGTTTTCATAATATGACCCTGTTTGTCAAGCTCGCAACACAAGCATAAAGCGTGTCTGTTACGCTTAGGACTATTCTACTAAATAACTGCATGGATTAGGGGCAAACGATAGTAGAAAATGATAAACTGGATGATCGAACAGCTTGTATAAATCAGATAGGGAATTTTACCACAAACACTTGGAATGGAGAGGGTGAACACAAAACAAAGCAAAACAACAAAACGTGATATTAATTATAAATATTACGGAATAACCTCTGGGTGTTGTAAGAAACTCCAACGATTTTTTGTTTGTTTTGTTTTGCTTTGTTTTTACGTGTATTTCTTTTCTACGTTCGATTCGTAATTATTGTGCACAATGTACCAATGCATTGCTCAGTGTACTCGCTATACTGGCACGTTGCCGTTGTTCTAACTTAATTGTGATCATTGACATAACAATATACAAGACCGGCGCGAAAGCTATACTTCCGGTCCAATTTGACCAGAGCATCGGCTTTCCCTGTGTAGATCCTTATTTCACTATGGAAGAACGGAGAAAACACACAAACCACGGGGTGGTTAGGAAATTTATGTCTAAAAGTTTCGCCGTGAGTGTGACAGACTTAAAACATTTAGAGCCTACTCAGTCCACATTCCTTTAGAATAATATTTTTTTTTTAAATCAAATTACGGGAAAGTAAATGAATATGTTGTAATACTAACAACTTGATACGAAAAGCAGAGTAAAGGAAGGCCTCCTGAAATTGACCACACATTAGGCCTGGTTGTAATCAGTGAGTCAGTCGAAAGCGATGATTTGAAACAAAAGAGATAAAGAAAAAATATAAGAAAGTCAACTTGTTTGAGCTGTAAATGTATGAGTAGAAAACAGATGCGGTGCTCTTGTAAAAACTGTTCAAAGAAAGAGAACAAGATATACCTATAGATATATTTCAACATTAGCAAACAAGATTGCTTTTACTTTTGGTGTTAGATGCGATACAATATGTAAATGCTTGCATACGCATTCATGTAACCTTGAACACTACAGTAATGCAAGAAGATAGCGAAGGACTTTAGGTCTTCACAATAGCATATATTGTTGTTTGAAGTTTTAGTTGATTTGCTCTCATTTCATGTTCAGACTGCGGTAGTCTCGGGCTGAAGTTCTGTTGTAATGTCAACCTGAAGAATACGCATCTGCTTTAGCTCTTCAAGCAGACTTTTTTTTTTTTTTTTATCCTTGTCACCTTTTTCTTGATTTCTTTTTTTTTTTTTTTTTAGAATGCGTTTTTTAAAATTATTATTATTACTATTATTATTATTATGTTATTAGTATTCGGTTTTTCTTTATCATTATTATTATTATTATTATATAAGTCAAATAAGTTGACATTCTCCCATTTCTTCCTTACCTCTTTTATTTTGAATCATCGATGTTTTAATTTCTTACTTCCTTGCGTTCTTCTTCCAACAGACTCGCTGATTACCATCAGGCCTAATGTGTGGCAAATTTCATAAGGCCCTCCTTTAGCCCCCTTTTCGTATCAACTGCTTTTATGTACTCATTTAGTTATTTTCCGTAGTTTAATCAAAAACATTACTTTTATTAATCGGGGAACTTCTAGATGTTCTAACTGTGTTAAATCTGTCTCTCATGGTGAAGAGTTTTAGCTCTAAATTTCCTCCTCATCCGAGGTGTTTAGTGTTTTTGTTTGTTTGTTTGTTTGTTTGTTTTATATGCGCTTCTTTCCAAAGCCCGATGTCTTCCACAGTCTAGTTATACTGTTATGTCTATGATTGTGATACAAAATCCAGATGGGGCAGAAGGCCGTCTCCTCATTATGTGAGCCTCCACATCTGATAATGTGATTGGCGAGCAGCAGCTTGTTTTTTTCTTTTTATTGTTATTGTTTTGTTTTGGTTGGGTTAGGGTTTTTGTTTGTCTGTTTGTTTGTTCGTTTTCTCCTCTATCTAATCCCGGGCCACAATCACAAAACAAAACATCAGTACCGATCGCATAACGAATCGTCTCCCGCAGCCGATGCATCACAGAATTAGTCTCGTGAGACAAGACCAGACAGGGTAAGAAAAGAAAGGGCGGGGGGGGGGGCAGAGGGGGAAACAAAGAGGGGGAGAAGGGCGAAAGCAAACTGCAAATGTATATACACAATCTTTTACATAATTTGGCATTCGAAGATTTTCATAAGCTACTAGTGCGTATGAGCGGTCAGTTCTTCGTGTCTTGATTAATGACAGTCCAGTAGACTCCCAAACATAGGGGCAAGCTCCCAGTTAATTATGAAATTACGAAATGAAAATCACTTGGGCAGAGAAGATTCTTTTTAAGAGCATAACAACGTATTAAGTGTACATATAAAATTGTCACTGTCTATTTGATGCATGGGAGTCCTGAGGAAGAAAAAAAGAGAGCTTTCTGATGTATTAACTACCATTTTTCATGTTGACAAATTGTAGAAGCGGGTAGCAGAAAGAAAAATGAATATGTCTGATTGAGAGAAGGATGGAGAAAGGAAGTAAAAGGGCAGACACATTGTGTCTAACGTATGTTTGTATACACCCAAAAACAATTCAGATTGCAGTCCAACACTGATTCTCTCTCGACTTCTACCCGCCCTCCATAAAAAGAAAATGGAAGTCATTTGAAGAGTATGATAATATAAAGGGTGTGGAATGATTCTCCGTCACTTCTACGCTATGTTCAGAGAAAGTGGTAAAAGGCTGTGAAAAAAAAATGTAGATGGGGAGAAAATGATAAAAGATTGACGTGGAAAGACCAGCAGTGGGGTTAGAGAGAGAGGGGATAGAGAAGACGTCAAGGTACACCGACAGAAGTGGATGGAAAGGAAAAAAACAAACAAACATCACTCTAGCCGATTTTTTAAAGTATAATGTAATGACAAAAGAACAATAAAGAAAACTTCGCTGCTTATTTTGGCTCCTTAGGTTCATATCAGTCGGAGGCTCTATCAGGGATGATAATTATCTTTTACCATCTCATCCCGGCGCTAAATTCGATTATACGCCCTTTACTTAGCCTCGCTCTTACTCTGCTTAGATGATCTACATTTTTCTGCAAGATAGTCTACATGATTTCTTGGCAGAAATGTCCCTTTTCCATTCCATTTCTATTTTTGCATCCGAATGATATCTTATATTCGAATTGACCTTTGGTTACACACAGCTCGTGATTACCCTCCTTCATTAAGGTAACTGTTACTGTTACTGTTACTGGTCCCGTAACCCGTCAGGGTCGTAGGGGCGCTTCGTGGCGGATGAACGCTGGATCAGTTGGTTCCACTTGGTGCGGTTGTGGGCGAGTGCTTGTGTGACCGCAAAGCTTTTTCCTGTCCTTTCAAGGATGTTGTCTGTCCTGTCTTCTTTTCCCCTCTACTGTTCCCTGCAGGATGGTCTTTGCAAGTCCTTCTGAGCGTGTTACGTGCCCATAC
>JBCAUA010383701.1:0-18324 GCA_038406235.1 Peronia verruculata | reverse complement strand
GTGTGTGTGTGTGTGTGTGTGTGTGTGTGTGTGTGTGTGTGTGTGTGTGTGTGTGTGTGTGTGTGTGTGTGATCGAGTGCTTACGTGCTTGCGTGCGTCTCTCTCTCTCTCATCAACAGTTACTTCAATTTTCTTTTCAGGACAAGTAAAGGATTTGGTTGTGTTTGTCAGAACAGATCGTTGTTTAGAAATTACATCCGCATTCATTCTCTTTGATCGAATCGCTGCCAAGCCTTGGATGTGTGCAATGCCGGCTGTACGATCTTCACAACAGGTAGACTACCTGATAAATTAGCAATAGAGTGGGTGAGAGGGAGGGAGGCATTGATAATCACACAAAATGGGCAGGTGTCCACACCTTGAGATCGAACGAATCAGTGGGTGATAGCTGGTTTCATTGTCCAATCAAATATTAACTTCGTATATACTAAAGCAGTGAGGAGAGTCACTATATAGGCTGAACGCTATATTTGGCCGAGTGACTATTGAAAGGCTTTTTCTTTTAAAACTGAGCATCAGACTGGAGTTGGTTGCATCCAAGGAGGAAATATCATGATCAGTTATTGCTAATGTGATCAAGATTTGCCAAGTTTCTAAACACGTACCTGCCATCTGACTCCATTTAAGTGGATAACTTTAATAAAATTATAGAGGAGTATAAATTTTTGTTAGAAAAGCAGAGAGATATGGGTAACTCCATTAAAGCTGTGCATAAGTGCAGGACTATTTGCTACTGAAATCCAATTTGGATACTGATTTTACCTATCTGCAATTAAAATTTGCTGGACTGTAACGGCTTGTGCATCAACATTTTTTACAACTGTTTCTGTTGATATCTGATAAAACCGACCGTATCAAGTGACCTTTGAAATATTTAACTTTGAAGTTTAGATCATTTGAACTTTTGTTTAACTGCTCTGCTTGATTTCAAATCTATTGAATTTGAGCACTTGATCCGAGCTAAGCGTCAGTAAGTTTACGTTTTATATAGAATGACTGACAAGTCCAAGAATGTGCAAGTTTTACAAATTCCGTGTGAATCTCAAAATTACGTGATACCCATTTTTTTTTTTTTTTTTTTGTCACCAGTATTATTATAATCTTCCGGGATATTTTTATAGTATGAAAAAAAAACATAATGTTAATTTTTCTTCAAAACATGTAATGGGTGATGAAACAAATAAATTTAGAGGAAACGTGATAATAAAATCTGCTTATTTGTTTGATATAGTTGGAATTTACCAAATGATAGGCGTAGAGACGGTTTTACAAGTTACCACTAAGTCCCTCTTGCATTTTGTCCTTACGTTTTTTCTTTGAAATATCATATATTTGACAGGTGGATAACCTTATATTCTCTGGATTACTCCATATAACAGCTGAAAATGACGTATGCAAGTTTCTATATGAGTTTTTGGCAGTGAGTATGACATATAAAGTAATTCTTTCCATGGAAAACTATAGGTCCAGAATAAAAACTATTCAAATATAGCACCTGATACACTTGATTTTGAAACTATGGGCACGAAAATATCAACTGAATAAAATCCTCCTTACAGCTGAGCTTCTCACTCCGGTGAATGAAGTTTATAAGAATACGGTCAACTGATTTTTAATGCAAAAAGATTATTAAAGAAATATATATATTATAATTATGGATATATAAGCACTGCACTCGAAATCGGCCAAGTTGAGAACTGTGCACTTTAAGCTCTGCTACGGGCAAGATAAGTGCTTTGTACAGAATTCAGTTTGAAACCTGGAGACAGGCCGTGGGGTGTTTTTGCTAGAGATGGAACTGCCCGGCTTAAAAGCGATGTCAGCTTCAGTCCCACAGCTGCCAAACTTTTCTGGAGAAAATTAAAGTTTCAAATTCATTCTTTTAAAAATGTATTTCAGGAACACTTTTAAATTGGAAAACAGAACCGACCTGCTTGTGTCTCGCAACGGTAGGAATGGTATGTTTGGTGAAGACCTAGATGTGTGAAATGATATATGGCTAAAATGCAGCACGAACTTTTCTATCTTCAGCGAATTTCCACTACTTGTGAATTTGTTGGTAAAGATTTGTTGTTGTTGTTATTTTTGTGTTTGCGATATAATGTTACCATGCCATTATTGTTACCACTGAATATGAATCTTTTTTATTATTACTAATACTAATATTATAAAGCCCACAGCTCAATTGCATGCATAATTATCACATTCATTATCTAACTATTTTCACATCACTACCGTTTGGTTAATGTTAACTTAGAACAGTTTTAAATTCATAACACTTTTTTTTTTTTTACCGAGGAGTGATGAATTGAGGATTCTATTTCAAAGTGGAAACAATGATCCCTGATAGAAATTTGAGAAGCACTTTTTGTTTCTTTGTCTTTGACTATTTACACTATAATTCTTACATAATCGATCAGCTTCACAGAGAGAATGTATTAGAATAGAGGTGTTACGCTAAGTCGAAACTCTAGCAGGTGCTTTGCAGTCCATAGCGCATTATTGACATTGCTCCATTGTAAAGTATAACCAATTACGGCAGGTTTTCTTTTCTTTTCTGTCATTAACACTGTAGTACCAGCATTATTGCTTCCCTATCTTGTAATTTTTATCATGGGCTTATCTATTTCCATGAGTTGTTCAAATCATAAAGAGAACGCACTGTGGAATGTTAATGATACACTGATGCCTCTGCACATTGCAAATTGCATTTACTGGTGATTAAAATGGTTGACATAAGAATGTCATAATTTAAACTTAATAATTGTTCACATTTGTTGTTGTATTTGGATGCCTGCTCTATTTTACATTAAATTTTGATGATCACCTGAATTTTAGCTTTGATTCCATGTTAAGAGCTCATAATTATGATCTATAGCACCCTGTTGTTAAAAAGAGGAGCGTAGCGGCTTTCTCAGAAATATCGATGGTTTCAGAGAAAGCCAGCTCATTGCTCCTTACATTACACATGTTTT
The DNA here is from genome assembly GCA_038406235.1 of Peronia verruculata. Taxonomy (NCBI): domain Eukaryota; kingdom Metazoa; phylum Mollusca; class Gastropoda; order Systellommatophora; family Onchidiidae; genus Peronia; species Peronia verruculata. The sequence goes on along the minus strand of JBCAUA010383701.1, from coordinate 15,349 downwards.
TTAACGTTGATGATGATGTTGTTTTTTTTTTTTTTACTGTGAATATGTTTATAAATTTGTCATTGTTATAATAATTGATGATGCCGTTGTTTTTTTTGTTTTTTTTTACCCGGTAAAACAAGAAATGTGATTGTTTATTATAAGACATTCATGTTTGTCTTTGAAATCAGCTAGGTCTAAACACATTACATTGCAATTTCCGAAAAAGAACAGTGGAGGAAGATATATATTTTTAGGCCCTCTTTTGTTTGAAATCTAAAAACTCTAATATATTACAAATTCAACTTGGAAAAAAAATTGCACAAAAAGAAAAAAAATTCCAAAAGAGAACATTAAACTTTTAACCAGCAATTATTCTTTATCTTTTCCGAATTGCAAAATTCCTGTCATTCGACTGACTGTCAGAATTTACAGAAAAATAAAGAGCAGACCACAACTGGTGTCCAGATCTCCACCAAAGTCTTGAAAATTGATGTATTGTAATACCTGCTCCATCTTTCCCACACAAGTGACATCAGAGAGGTTTCGTTTTGCCGGTTTGGTGGCCAGAAACATGTCATAATGTCAGGAAATTCAACAAATACAGAATTCCTGAATATAATAAATGTCTTGCAAAGCTCAATTTCAGAAATCCTGTTTTGAAACACAAAAAGTCATCCAAATGTTATTTTGAGTGTAGAAATAAAGTGATCAAATATTCAGCTATTTTTAGCCTGTCTCTCGAAGAATTTGTGCTTAGAATTGTGTTTCCTAAGTATAAGCTGAAAAGTCATTTCGGAACATATGTTGTAATGTTGTACGCTGTTTCCCTGCTGACGATGACACCAAATCGAATTTCATTCAGAATTAAGTGAATTCACATTTATTGTTCATATAAACTGGAAACCAATATAATAGTCGGGCCTTTACATAAATACTCATAATTAATAACAACTAAGCAGAGTGTATTCTTGGTTGGGGAAAAAAAGACATAACAAACGTCTTATTTAATACAATAGTAAACCTGTCAGCAAATATAAAAGATCTCATGTTTCAGATGAAAAAAAGACAGTTAATGAACAGAAAGGGTGACTTTTGCAGTTCAATAAATAAATAATTTATCTCCAGATTTATATGATATAGACAAAGAAAGAATCCACTACCGGGCAAAAGAAAACAACTTTCTTGTACATCAGGTTGACATTTTAACTTAAGATACTACCATAAAATTATGATTATGATGGGTTAAAATTCCTGCTGGATTCATATTGAAAGATTTATTAATATTCAAATATTTATTAGGCCTAGATGTATGTTCCTTTCTGTGACCACTGTCAGTGATGTCAGCCATTAGTATCTGGGTTATTCCGATTATCCCGAGGAAATGATAATTTTCTTATTTTTTACGCAAATGCATCGACAAAACCCGTTAAGTACAATAAATAAATTACAGCAGCATGCTAAATGTCCTGAGCATCATAACGAGGTGTTGTTTTCAGAAGATAACACACAAGAAAAAAACTATGCCACAAAATTTTGAAATCACTTTCACAACTCTATTTCATCACCAAAGGCATCTTCTGAGAAACTGCGTAGATTTAAAAGGATATTCATAAAACATCTGAAAATAAATACATAGATGAATAAAAGAGCCTAGTAAATCTTGTAAGAATTCAAACATATTGTTCACTTCACGTTTTCTTCTATGACCAAAGCCAGCGTGTTATTATCATTATTATAATTATTATTATTATTATTATTGTTATTTTATTTGCATTGTGGCAAGTTAGTTGTTTTGCCGGTGTTTCAAGTTTCCGGAAAGAATTTCTTAACTTCATGCACGTGCCGATGAGCGTGCAAATTGGAAGAGCTCAGGTTGTTGAAAAACGTTACCAAAGCCAAAACTAGAACCGGAAAGTGGGTCATTGACGGAGGACAGACGCCCTCGCCAGATCGAACTGACCAGATTGTTTACACTGCTCCACATGGTTCCCTCCTGGTCAGGTGGCCGAAGAGTGTCCGAGATACATTTCTGTCTGGCCCTGTCACAGCGCATGTACTGCCCACATTGATCGTCGTCTCTGCAGACCGGCATGGGTTCGCATCGGACGATTTCGTCGCTGAAAAAATCCTGGGCGCCGTCGATGTTCCGGAGACTGCCGAGTCTCATCGGGGCGAAAGGCGCATGCGCGGAGTCGCCGTGCTCCACGGGCCAGTCTCTCATTGGCTCAATGCCTCGAGCTTTCTGCCGTTCCCGGAATCTCTCGTACAGACAGTCGACATAGGAATGATGGAACCAGAAAACTGGGTCATAGGCAGCTGTTTCTACCTGGATGTACGGTTTTAGAATAAAACATGGAATGGTCTTTCGTCAGCAAAGTTTTCTTGCAAACATTTATCAACGTTCTATTAGATAGATAGAAGATGGATGGATGGATGGATGGATGGATGGATGGATGGATGGATGGATGGACGGACGGACGGATAGATCAATGGATCGTTGGACAGACGAGTGCCTGGATGGATGGATGGATGGATGAATGGATGGATGGATGGATGAATGGATGGATCGATGGATGGATGGACGGGTGGATGTCAAGATGCACGAGTTGATAGATGGATGGACTGACGGATTCATTTATAAAATGGCTTGGATAAATGAATGGACAAAGAAGTGGTTATGAACCTACCTGTCCCATAATTCCACCCACATAGGTATGCACATAGTTGTGTTTCAGCTCCAAGTTGGCATCCACTGAGGCAGCTGGCATGGAAATTTCCCCGAGTCTATTTTTAGAAAGAATGATTCTCACGTCGTCATCCGTCATCGGTCGACCCTGTACAGCTCCTACAGTAAAAGATCAAAATCAGGCTAAGACCTGTCAATAAACTTGCTGAGGGTTATCATTTCTTTATTGCAATGCGGAAAAAAGTATTGACGTTAAACAATATTATATTGACGTACATGCCAACACGAGAGGTTTCGGGGCAAACTGAGACATACAGAAAATCATTCTTCAAAGAAAAATGACAACTGATTATCACAAACTAGAATTTTCTGAAAACTTTCGGGAAGGATAAGTCACGTTTGGGGAAAAGGAAAGTCCTTACCATACAGCACTAACAGCACTCCCAGTATTGAGGGGCATAATTCAAAATTTTCAAAAATGGCGTTTGTTGCAGTTTGCCCTGAAACCCTCCATATACTTAAAATTCTGCCTCCCCCCCCCCTCCCCCTTTCTCTCTCGCTTTCTCTCTCTCTCTCTCTCTCTCTCTCCTCTCTCATCAGTTTTCTTTCTTCTAATTGCAGTCAATCTCTCTCTCTCTCTTTCTCTCTCTCTCTCTCGCATCTCCTCTCTCATTCTCTCCTTCCTGAGTCTCTTCCATCCTTCCTCCCAACTTCACCCTCTTTCAGTCGACCTGCTCTGACAGACATGTTGAGAGGAATAAGCCAGTTGGACTGTCAATCAAATTATTCCCCGTTGCAAAGCACTAGACATATAACATACACGTTATATAGAGGGAAAAAAAGGAATTTTTGTCTCTTTATTCGAAACATAACCAACAAAAAGTTCCGAAACATTCACCATGTGTTGATTTTTTTATTAATTTTATTTATTTATTAATTTTATTTATTTATTTATTTATTTTATCATCATGATAACATTTTCATATTTTTTTTCGTCACGTATTTCAAACACAAAAACACACACAAAAAAGTAGAATTTTTTTTTCTTCTTCTTCTTTTCAAAGCTTGTTCAACACCGGTCGTCCTTGATAAAGCGAACTTAATTTAGCGGGCTGTAAAATGGCTCATTGTCTTTTCACCAGGGAATCCTGTGGTCACTCTCGTTTTCTGCCGCCCTCCCCCCCTCCTGTCCTGCCCCCCTCCCCTCCTGATCTCTTCAGTAACATCGACCTATCTCGTTGCTACAGTAACTATGTTAATAGTATCCCATCCCTTAGCAAAGCCTTCAGTCACTCTGTCACTCCTCTCCTCTCGCTCCCTCTCTCCATCCCTCATTGGTTGCTATCCCTCCTTCCACCCCTCCCCCTTCCATCCACCTAAAGAGATCTGAATACGTCTTCATGGTTGAAAGGAGTGACTCATCTTCGGCAAAGGCTGTAGTCAGCCTCTCACAGCTGAACTCTTTTTTTTTTTTTTCCTCCTCCTCATGCCTTCCCCTCTCTTTTGACCCCCCCCCCCCCCACACACACACACCAGCTCCACCCCATCCTCCGACCCATCCACAAAACGTACCTGCCCTGGTGAGTGTCTCGATAGGAGTGATCCAACCCCTAGCAAACCCTGTAGTCACAGGTCCCTGAACATTGCCAAACAGCTCAGGGGTCCAGGCCGCTGACCAGTCGATATTCTCAGGCTCCACAGTTGTGTCCCAGTAACACAGGCTGATATCTCGATCGTAGATACGCAGCAGTTTTTCATAGCTGCAAACAAAACACGGACCAAAATAAGCTGCTTTGAAAAAGTTACGATGGTGATCATTATGAAAGGATGGGCACTTTCTACATTTCCAACAGAATAGAACTTGGGCTCGAAATTTTATAATCTCTAGTATTCTTTCTACATATGGAGATGTTGGTGACTCTTTAATTTTATGTCCATAAGTGAGTTCTCTAAACTTTAATACTTTGTTTGTTTCTGTTTTTATAAGGTAAATGAGCTTTAGCGATAGGCTGTAATGTTTACAAACACACATACAAACAGCCGATTTCAAAGGAGGAAAATAAAACGACTTTGTTTTGTCCCTTCACTACTGATGAGTGGTGTTAGTTTCATGATATAATAATATTATATTCATCTTACAGAAAAGATAATCCATGTTATAAAGAAATATTTTTACTAGTACTATGTTAACGCTGTTTGAGTAAGAACTTTAATTTACCCTATGGTGCGCTTGTCTTAGACCAGGTTGGTAAGTTAACATTAATTAACGGCATTATTGTGCTTCCTGAAACTGCTAGGAAAAGATTTGTCTTAAAGTGTCGTAACAACAACATGGCTTAAGAAGCTACAGGGAATAAAACAAATGTCTCCTTTGATAATTCAGTGAGTAAAGACAAGAGCACTTAGTTTCTTTTCAGTGTTAAAGAGAGCGAAAATATCTTGTTCAGAGTAAAAATGGAGCTATTGCCCAGAGGAAAAGACTCGTTGGTATGGACAGTATTTTTACCTTTATGACGCCACTTTGTGCTTAAGCTGTTCTCCCAATACTGTTAAGATTTCACGTATACAGATGCAGTTACATTTAAACTTATATTTGATTCTCACATTTTATTATCAAAATTACTAACAGCTTACTAATTCATGTAGATAAATGCATAGTTTACACATACAAATAGAAATGCTGTTTAAGCGTGGTCAAAGTGCACGGAGGCGATAGCCAAGCTAGTTCAGGAAGAAATGCTGGTTGAGAGAGAGACATTTAAGCAGTTCAGAATGTCTGTATATAACCACTTCTCAATAGAGGTGAACACTTGAGTCACAGGCAGACAAGAAATCTCTGGGGACAAAACGACCTCTGTCTACTCTCAAATGCCAAATACAAGGACGAAACGAACTGATCCTCAATAAAATCAGGTACACTGATGAAGTTTTCTTTAACTATTCTAAAAAGAAAGAATGAGTGACAGAAAGAAAGAGAAAGAAAGAGGAGGAAAGAGAGAAAATGAAGAAAAGGAAAGAAGAAAGAAAGAAACAAACAAGCAAAGCAGACACTCACAGGAAGATATAGACCCGATGGTAAGGCAGGAAGGCGGGGCCAATATGAGCGCCTTTGTTGACTTCCGGGTGGGCGTGGAGAAAAGAGTAGGCGTCATGGACGTTGGGCCGAATGCGCTGAAACAACACGAGTCAAGTTTCTATAGTCTATTGCCAGCGCTAACTTTATGTTAGCCTGCTTGTTACACCTTAAATAGGTTTTCACACATTGCTGCTTTCAAAATCAGAACTAGATCTAGATAATTTTAACACCTTCATTTCCCAGTGACAATGAGCCACAGAGAATGATATTAACTGTTTTAAATGGAGTAAACTGCCCAGGGCACTATGCAAAGTTATATCGAATTCGTGCACGATTTTAAGACAAAAACATATTTAAATCTAATTGTCAATATACTCTCACGATTACCACTGACAGAGTAATAATAATACCGCTGGTGTAAGAGGGTATTGTTTTAAGTTAATGTTCGTTATTGTACTATTAAAAGATGCTTTAAAAAATAACGAAAAACATTATACATAATTATATATATATAAAAGAAAGAACTAAAGAAAGAAAGCAGTACTTTGTAACTTTAAATAAAGCATTAAATCTAAACAATCAGATGATGCATTTCACAAATATTCCTGTATTCTCAGGTAACCTCTTCTGTATAAATTGTTAAAAAAAAAAGAAAGATAGTAATTTAAAGATTACAACTCTGAACAGACAAAAAACATGTACACCCCCCCCCCCCTCCCTCTCAAACACACACAAGCCTGAACATGACAGATCAGGATATGACATCCATGACAACTCAAACAGCGTAAGGGACTCGAGCGGGAATCTCCAGGTGACGACAGCCCTGACCAGGTGCTAGCTGACGTCCCATTGTGACCAAAGATACAAAACCCCTTGTCTTTTCAATCGAGATAATCACAGAGTTAATCACTCCATCTCTTGCTCGGTCTGACGATGTTGTTACACTCCAGAAGTTTGCACAGTGACAACCCATGCAGTGTGAACTGTTATGACGTATTTAATTCGTCAGCTCACTTCTCTGTTGCCCTGTCTCCATTTTTCACATTTTGAGAAAACTCATGAGTTGTGTTTAGCAACTGTGTTTGTACATAGGAGACAGGACAAAATGTATTTTGGGCAAAGGATCGGTGAATTTTTTTTTTTTTTTTCACATGACTGTCTTGCGACCATGGCAAAATAATGAGTCGGAAGTCGTCCCGGGCAACGAAGATGTACGGCTGTTTTTGGGTCGTTTTTAACTACTTTCTAACTAAGATACTATTAATGTTGTTTTTCCACAAAAAGTCATTTTAACCTTTTATTAATCTGAAAAAAAAAGAAAATATGTTGGTATCATAGTTAGGAAATAATAAAAAACGGTTTAAAAAAACGGCTGTGACTTGAACTCAGCTGGCATGACTTGCGACCCATATGCCTTGGGCTCCAAATCGCCGAAAATGGAGATAGGACTACAAAGAACTGAGCCCACGAATTCACAGTGTAAACCAGTGATTCTCAAAGCTTTTTGCCCTCCCGACCCCTTACCCAAAAAGCTTGAAAGCCTCACGATCCCCTACTAACAGTAACTTATTTACATTTTCTTTTCTATGATCGCACTTGCAGACACACCTTCACACTCACACAGCCACGCACACTCACAGGTGTGCACACAGACATCCCCAGTATCACCCAACGATACTGAGGCGCTGACGCATACTTTTAATTAACCAGACACAAACAAAAACAAGTTATATCCCATGGCCAGTCAAAATGAGATGTATGTCGCTGGGCAAGAAGCGAGAGAACGGCTTTGAATCTGGATGGGGGGGGGGGGGCAGATGTTTTTTCTCCAGAAATCGAAAGTGCATTCTTTTCTGAACAAACGAATATCAGTCTTACCTCCGATTTATAAATATATTTTTCATTAAAGTGGGTTTTGTGAGGTAGATTTTTAGATTTATGCGTTCGAATGTTCATTTAAACTCTATTTTCTCGAAATTTCCGCCCCAACCCAAAGCTAGCTCAGAACTTTTTTTCACCGCCTGAAAAGGTATGAAACAAGCTTTTACATGATACCAAAATCCCCATGTGTTGAACAATCGACATACGTCTCATTTAGACTGGCTGTGGGACATTCTCTAATAGCACAGAGGACATAACCGATGGGTTGAATTAAATTAATTTCATCCCAAACCACTTCTAGCACGGCAACATGACCCCTTTCCCAAAGCTTTGTGACCCCCTTGGAGGGTCGAGGTTCACTGATGTAAAGGAACAAACAGGGAGTCTTTATCATGTAGCAACTCACAATGTTAAAAGAACAGAGCCTTGATCATTGATCACCTTCACGTGACCACCAGGAGGTCCAGCCGAGTCCCTGTTGTATGCCTGTTTTAGTGCTATTGCTGGATGATGGGGTAGGAAATGATAAGTCGAGATTTTTACATCATTCTTGAGAAAATACAAATGAAGTGAGTGGCACTTTATAAGAAAAATACAGAGTATAGTTTCACACGGGGGTCCAAGTGGCCATATGGCTAGGCGAAAAGCTCACATCGTGGAAGTTGCAGGTTCGAATCTCGAATCTGCCGTAAGGGGATGGGAAGATTCGAAAATTAGAACCTATAATTTTCAGTGACTCAACGATTCCTGGTTTCCTCTGGGTGGGCACCTGACGTTTGGTCTTCTCGGATAAATACGATTACATTTTAGAGGTCCTTGTGTGTATAATACACACTTTAAAGAGCCCTTGGCAGTAAAAAAAAAAAAAATCGATGAAAAATAGGCGGAATGCCGTTGTTCTGGCGAACTTTCCAAATTCTAAATTCTCAATAACAAACAAACAAACACATGCTTTCCTTAAAACCTGGATAATCCCACTTGAAAGGCTAAGAAAAAAAAAAAATTCACTCATACTACACTCCACTTACAGTATCCAGTTTGGCGGTATTGATAGCAGTGACGATTTTCTGGAACTCTGTAGAGTTTAGCAGCCGACATTCCTTGCGGTAGCTGGGGCCTTCGATTGGCCGCTCCATCAGAATATTGGCCAATCGCAAGGAGTCATTGATCTCTGGCTGCGGCATCAGAGAGGGCAGCTGGAGGTCACATGACGGAATGGTCCAGGCCAGAACTATCACAACACACAGCACCCACTGCATGACCTGGGGGGACAGAACCATGGGGGGGGGGGGTGATGATGGTAGTGGTTAGGGGAATGGAAGGCGTGACATATCAGTGAGAGATCATTGTGACCAGCCCTTTCTTCTCTTTGTCAGATAAAAGAGGTGTTGAACAAGTCTTGAACTCAGTTGTCTGTTGACCCACCTCAGTTGTCTGTTGACCTAACTCCATTTTTTAGAAAATTAATGAGTTGTGTTCAGCAACTGTTTTTTTTTTTTTTTACATAAGAGATAGGACAAAATGATTTTCGAAATCATATTTAATAATCACACAACACAGTAGCGTTATGTTATTTTTTGACCACGGTTGTGGACAGCTGAGATAACCACCACTACAGGAGGTTGAAAAGCTTATAAAAACCATAACATTTTCGAAATATTCCTGTTTGGGCAAGTGATAGGTGAAATGACTGAACTATATAGTAGATTTACTATCTCCTTTTCACATGACATATACATCTCCAAATCGCCCAGAATGGAGATAGGACAACAAAGAACTGAGCTGGCGAAGTATAGTAAAGAAACAATAACAACAGTAATAATAGTATATAATACTAATAATATGAACATAATAACTTCAGCGTCCTTTGCTTGAAAAATACAACATGAAAAATTCAAAGAATAATTATGGTGTGAAGAAAATGTTTTCTACTTACTGTTAGAATTTAAAAAGGAAAACAAACAAACAAACGGTGGTCAGCCTTTTGAATGGCAAAACTATTTTTTTTTTTAACACCACTTAACCCCTCTTATCTCCCCTAAAGAGAATTAATAGAACTGGTCACAATGGCCTCTCATTACCATGGCAAAACAACCTTTCCTTTTATCGTTTACTGGAGAAGAACCCGTGGAGTACCTGGGAAATTTTTTAAAAAAGATATAGATCAAATCAGTCCTGAGCTGCCACTAAAATGTACATGGCAAGCGTGCGGACCTTGTCATTGGTATTTTGGATTATTAAACTGAAAGTTGCTCAAACAAAACATGTTTGATAATTATTTTCTTTCGAACGCACAATATGGCTCCAACATTCTGGCGAGTTTACTATTCACTTAGTATCGCCTATTTAGGATAGCGTCAAGCATAGTAAGCTTTTTTTTTTTGGTCGGCCTTATGCAAGTAGAAACACAGATCGTTATGTAACAGTGTTGTGTGTGTCCAGTTTCAGGTGGATCCATTCAGTAGTTTTCGAGTCTGTAAGCCTTTTATGGTTCTCGTTACAGATTTATAGTTTTGAATCTATATAATAAGAGCGATTAGGGGGCGTGGCACTTATCTTGTAGTCCAATAAAGTCGGAATCGGCAGGCATTTAAAATTTTAAAAAAATACACACGTGGGTAACTGATACCCACCTGTCTCATAGGTTACTCTATTTTGATTGAATTTATAGAGTTGTTTTAAGTTATTTTTTTAATGCCGAACTATCATTCATTTTGTCCGCCATGTGTGTGTGTAAATAATACTCAATTGACTGTAATTTGTGTTCACTCACGATTCACAAGCAGGCCACTGAGGTGTTTACATCACTCTCACCACTCAGTATTGATCTACACAATGTTTTCAAGTGTTTGTGCCATCACTGTGTTAAGAATTTATGTGTGCCATCATTATGTTAAGTATTTGTGTGCATGATTGTGTTATTATAGAGTAGCTGTAGAAATTCTTCGTAGCTTTAGAATTGTGCTGTAGATTATATGATTCAGATTCTCTTGGCAGGTAGAATCAAGATTCTAGATTTAGGTAGTGCAAAGATCAGAGATAGATAAGTCTTATATTTTGCCATTTTTCACTGACAATGGTCAATGTCAGTTTATCATTTTTATCTATATCCCCTGTTCGTAGAACGGGAGACCTTGCTAGTCAGTTATAATCACGAATCAATTACAACAGGAACATAGTGCTAATTCCAGCAATTTCTATGGCGCTTGACTTTATGTTTGTGTAATCCAGCATTTGCTGCTGCCTGCTTGCTGGCCCAGCTCATAAGGCTGTATTGGGTCAGGTTTAGAGGCTCCTATGTCATAGAACAGGGGTTAGCAAACTTTTTTGGAAGAGAACCAGATTTGGTATGATGAAAATCTGTGGGGCCTGACCATTCAGTGTGCATTAAATGCAAATTTAATTTTTACTACTAGTGGCATACTTTTTATTTCACATAGAATTACATGTAAAATAGAAATAAATCTTCACCAGTTTTAACCAAAAATTATTCTTCCTTTCGCATTTGAAGACTACAGAAAATAAAGGAAAAGTCTGACCGGGAAAAAAGGCACAAACATATCTAAGTTCATTAGAAACATCAAAGGTGCTGTGGACCGGTGAAAATTTGAACATGTGCTGTAATTGGCCCCTGGGCCGGACTTTGGACATGCCTATTTTAAAAGTTATATTAACATGGATGCATAAGCTGGTCAGGTTTTCTTTCATGTTGTTTATCAGGGATGCCAAATTTCCTGCTTTAATAGGATTTGCTACTTTTTGCCTGTCAGTCATTTCTCTGTTGGCCCCAAATCTGTTATTATTTACCATTAACGTACTTCAATTTTATGTGTTGCTAAAGAATATGCCAGGAACTTTGCTTACTTCTTCATGTAGACAGATTGACATCCCTGTTTTATCAACAGCCAGTATTTACTTATCATTCCATCTTTTGGAGATCTTGAGTCAGTCTATCCCCAAGGATGGATGAGATTTAAAAGCTGTTCAGGCAAATCTGTTGTAAAATTCAAGGTTATAAATTGGGGAAACATTAAGGCTAAGGAAGTCACAGACATATTTTTGACACTAGAGTGACAATGATATTACCATACTTTTCAATAAATCATCATAGCTGTTGTGAGTTAGAAATAGGAACTGATTAAGTTCAAAGCTTGAGGTATGAAAAATTCATATTTCTAGAAAAAGTCATGGAACTCTTCATTTATGACAATACAGTGGTCTCCTCCTATTCCTAAGAACCCGCTCGTCAGGAGACATAAGAAGCAGGCTCTTAGACTGTAAAGTTCAGCAAGTTGTCTTCAGTACTATGACTAGCCAATCGTTACCATTTGTTAAAGATTTTTCTATGCAAATAAGTACAGGCTTCTTCCCATTGTGTGTTATAATTAATTGGAGTTATTTATCTAATATAATTACATCCGCATTGGGCAGAATTTAAGTGTCGAGTGAGTTTTCACATGGCAGTATGGTATAATTGTTGAAATCATGACATTGCTATGCTACCTTATGGATAATCCCACGAGTGACTCAAGTATTTACAGACCAACTGAAGTAGCAAAACAGCCTACCAGTCAGGAGGCTAAACATCTCCCTCCTTATCCACAAAGCCAATCGCAAGTGCTGTCCCACATATTGTCAAACAAAGAAATGGTTAGTGTTAGTCCATGGTGTTGCCTGAGTTCATACATCAACCATCATTTCCACTCCATTGTCTACCTGTTTTCTCCACCCCTGTTCCTATTTTACTGAACACCTAGCTTTGTGCATTGCTGAAGTGGATAATATGATGTGAAGTTATACTGTTACGTCTGTAAGTCTTGGCCCAATACCAGGCTCTTAAGCAGATTTTTTTTTTTATTTTGGGAACAGGTTAGAGGAGTAATTTGTAGAGGAAAAATTCCATTTCGCAGCAGAGGTGGGTTCACAGGCAGACCAGGCTCCTGGGCAGAGACCACTGTAGTTGACTGTTTAGTTACAAAATTATCATGTTGTGGAATGTTTTCTTGAAAGTTTGTACATTTGACTTTCATTTTGTGCATGTGAAATATGTTGAAAATCATACCATTCTTTTCTCAAATGACTTGGAATCTATCACATGTATTTGAAACCGCTGTCTTTGTTTTGCTTTCAGTATTCCTTACCAAGACCCCAAGGTGGCAAACATGCCCTAAATCCTATGTTGTGTGCTGATCAACCTACACCAGACCAGCGACCATCCAAAAAGGCTTTGCAGAAAGTGGACATCTTGTCAGATGATATAATTGCTGACATGAGTCCTTTCAGAGTCAATGATGTAACTAGCCGTGCTGCTCAATTGGGAATAACAAGCAAGAACCCACCCCAGTGGTCGAAACGTAATCCTAATGTAAACAGTAAAAAGTCAAACAGGCGTAAAGGCAAATAAGGTGTAATATTTGTTTATAATAAAGGCATTTTGAAACAATTGAGGTTTGTGATTTGTTTGATAATTATGATGTGCATGTTAAGCGGCAAGTAGGAATATGTGCGCGAGACTATAGCAGCCTACACACCTACAGTAACGAACCAATAGTTTAAATTCACTGAACCCTAAACGTAGACTTCAGTCGACATGCAGTATAAGCTGTCCTGCTGATAGTTTTCCTTTACACTTGAACTATTTAGTTTCGGCTGAAGGTGTGCAAGGCCTTTTCCACACTTGTCACTTTATTTAACCCAAACAGAAGTCAATAAAAACCACTACTGTATCAGGGTTTGTGTGATTTTTCATTTTCAAGTGTATTTGGAAAAGGTGACATTCCAGGCTATTAGGCCATGGGATCAAACTTGCAGCCTGTCATTCCATTACGCACCCGCAGGGAATAAGCTGAATTTTTGCATGCTAACTCTTATGCATCTCCCCTTCACAAAAACCTAATGTTGTCATTTGAAGTCTTGCACATTTTTGTATAATTTGTATGTAAATTGTATCAATGAATAATAATTAATGATGCGAATTGAGTTGGTTACTTAGACAATGTTATTCTAATCAACCAATGGAAATTAGCCTTTCGCCGTGGTTACCGCGAGATCCAAAATGGCTACCCCCATGATGGAGTGCTGCATGCACACAAGGGAAGATGTAGATCTAGATCTAAATAGCAATATAATTCAGTCTTCTGTGAAAAGTTGGATGAAATTTCGAGAATCAATAGGTTTGTGGTCATCGTTAGACACTACAGAAGGTTTCTTAGCAAGATCTTTCATTAAGAAGCACTGTCTAGATCTAGACTTAAGAGATCAGTGTTAGATCTAACGAAACTGTTACTGACTCAACTGTTAGTGTTGTCCCCGCAGTCATGTGCCCAGTTAGGTTATCACAGAGAATGTTATATGGACTTCACGAATGTAAGAAGAATAAAGGGTAAACAAAACAAGAGAAAATCAAAAGAAAAGTTGGAGCTTGCTGACAGAATAGAAAACCTGTCCGTCATTGGAATTGATGACAACTGTCTCTGCGACAAATCACCACCTAGGAAGCGATTTCTTCGCTTCGAGACCCAGTCACAAATACCTTTGTCAGCTTAAATTCCTGCAGGACAATGCTCCGGTGTTCTTCCTGAAGTATGCATCTTATGCAGAAAAGAGAAATATATTGTAGAGAGGCATTCCCGAAAATGCCGAAGAGAAAAGTTAAGCCTATGTGAAACTGGTCAGTTGAAACTAGTAGATGCAGCAAAGGCATGGGAACATGAAGCATTATTAATACAGTTTCAGGATAAGGATCTTGTTGCCATTGAACTCCGGTATCATCCGTCCTGCCACAAAAGGTACACAAGAATCCTGGATGCAAACCGAGGCAGCAGAGACAGGAATGTCATGGATACCGATAATGGTTTTGAATCATCATTTCGAGCCTTTGGTAAGAAAACATTGGAGGAAAGAATAGTTACTGGAGGTGAGGTTCTGAGAATGAAGTCATTGACAGACATATTCATTCAAACTGTAAAGCGGGTTGAAGGGATTGATGCTATAGGATATCGTACTCTGAAAAAAAAAGATAAAGAAAGCCTATCCTCATATCAAGTTTCTGAAACCGAGCTGTAGAAATGAACCAGAACTTGTCTTCTGTGACAGTGGAAGATACCAGTATCTCCAGAATTTGGTTCCAGATGATAGTGAATGTGAGATAAATAGAAGTTCAGATGAGAGTGAATGTGAGACAACAAATAGGAATTATAGGTTTACTCTTGATGAACAGAGATATAGTATGTATCAAGCTGCTAACATTTTAAAGAACACAATTTCATGCTCTACATTTCCAAATAAGTGGCCTCTGACTGCTTGTGATTTAAGTCCAGAGAATGCAGACCTGGTGGTTCCTGTGCCACTTTATAATTTCCTGGCATGGATGGCAGGCCTCTCTGAAGATGTCACAGAAGAGAGAGTCAGTCTATCACCTCAGCATGAAAGAAAAATTCTGTCCATTGCACAAGAGCATTGCAACAGTGGACAGATGCCCCCTCTCCAACCCAGGATGGTTGTTCATTAGAAAACAATGACCTAGTGATTGAATGGATGACTCTCCCTCCTGCACCAGAGAATATTCTAACTTTTGCCCACTGCCAGTGTCAGAAAAATGGCTGCAGTAACAGAAAGTGCTCCTGTAGGAATGCTGATGTCCCCTGAACAGATTTGTGTCATTGTTTGGATTGTGATAACAATGACAGTCTTCTCAGTAGCAATGAACTTGACCCAAATTAGAT
>JBCAUA010383590.1:0-18328 GCA_038406235.1 Peronia verruculata | reverse complement strand
ATCTATCTATCTATCTATCTATCTATCTATCTATCTATCTATCTATCTATCTATCTATCTATCTATCTATCTTTCTCGCCCACTGGTTCTTTGCTTATATATCTCTCTTCAGCCATTCCTCACCAGGATAGCACGGAAAGGGAGGGGGGGGGGGGGTGCAGATTTCGAAAATAATATTCTTTATCATTGTTTTAGTCATTTGTCTCTTGCAAAAAGTTGGGACTGTCAGAGGATTCAATCAGAATTTTTATCTGGTCACGCACACAAACGAATCATTGTCCACATGCAGAATGTAGTTTCAACAATACTAGGACTACGACAAAGGGAAGTAAAGATACAAGGTTTTAACTAATCACACTCAAGTCTTGACAAAACCCGAGTATTAATTGTATTACATTTCCTTTCCTCCGGTATCGATAAAAAATGCAATTAAAAATGCACTGTTTATTTGACAAGACTATTGCGACTCAGTCCTCTCTATACTGTCATAAAATGTTTCAGGGTATTTAAATAAACACTGTATCTTACCTTAACTCTTTCACTAATCTTAGCTCTAACTCCAAATGTATCCTACTGATACTCTTCCTGAATCCACTTGGCCTGGTGTGGGAGTCATCCATCTGGAGTATAGGATCCGGAGCCAAAATCTATAAAGTCTAATTTAATCCCTAGAAATCAAATCAAACGATGAACACGATTCGTTAAAAGGAAGAACCAGGTCACAAAAGACTCAGAGACGTTTTTTGATCACCTGCTTGCAATAGTCAGGGTCGGGTAAATAATAGTTGTATTTTTATTTTTCTGGTACGATAAAAGCAAAGGTAATATATGTACACAGTTCTTCCCCATACATCTCCTAAACTCTGCCAGTGTCGTAAGTAAGGGATGGCATTAAAGATGAGCCCACTCGCCTTCCTTAAGCCTTTTTTTTTTTTTTAACCCTTCCGTGCTCTTTAAGAATTAAAAAATTAAACTTTAAGTTCAGGTTCGCAAATTTTATGACAGACATGTAGTATTCAAAATAGAAGGGGGAAAATGGGCCTTCAACCATATCATGCATTTCAGGTCCTTGTATGTCTTCAGTCCTCAAATGTACATCCAAAAGCTTTAGATTTCCTCCCTCCTGCACCCCGCCCCTTCTCTCAAGCTATTTTGTCCCCGTTTCCCCCATCCCTTTTCATCTTCCAGCACTCACTATCATTAAAGACTTTGAGCCCTGAGTTCCTGAACACACTGGGACCCTCCGTTCTGAGCTCCTGAGTGATTTAAACCTATATCCAATGCACTACTTCTTAAATAATGTAAAGGATTGTTTGATTGATCGTATTATCATACAAAGTGGTCTTGCTCACCGTTGTACCAGTTGTGAGGCACTACAAGGAGTTTATCAATCACCTGTGTACCGTGGACAGGCACACAGGATTAAGATGACTGTCCGTGATTGATATTTCTATAGACTGTCTCTTTGAAGACTGTCTGTGTTCCCCTTGCTGAATCGCCTCCCTTGAACACATAGCTGGGCAATTGTTTGGTGTCCAACAGTAGCACCAGACGCTCCTTTACTGTCACAAGACAAGATCATTATTCTTCCCTGTTCAATGTCCTCCCTTTACTTGTCTGTCATTATCATGGAGCTAGAATAGGTCAACATATGCAAGGCGCCATTCTGTTGTCTTCTTGTGCCAAGAGTGTAGACTTTGGTATTTTTCTTTAAGCTTTTTTTTTTTTTAAATTGTACCAATTACTTCCGCTCTGTGTGTGTGTGTGTGTGTGTGTGTGTGTGTGTGTGTGTGTGTGCGTGCGTGTGTGTGTGTGTGTTTGTGTGAGGATGTGTATTTTTGTGGTGTGTGTATATGTGTGTGTGTGTGTGTGTGTGTGTGTGTGTTTGTGTGTGTGTGTTTGTGCTCTGTGTGTGAGTGTGTGTGTTCATCTCTTTATTTTCTTTGATAGATTTTTAAATAACAGCGTCTTTTTGAGAAACACCACCTTAATAAAAAAAATTAAAAAATACTGTTGATAATGAAATGCAATAATGCCTTTTACAAGTTTTAGGATGGGGAACGACTACACTTTAAATCTTGAATGGAACACGTATAATGAAAACATCTGAAGGTATCAAGCGGTCATGTATAGTAGTAATTGATATTGGAATTGTGGTTGATACAGTCAAACGAGTATAGGAAATGGATATGACTGGCGGTAAAATGGAAAGCAGAGAATACTGAGAGAGAGAGAGAGAGAGATGGAGAGAGAGAGACTGAAAGAATGAAGGAGATAAAGAAAAAATATATAATTATAAAAAGGGTCGAAATTCTTATAAATTCCTGGTTCAATTGTCGTCGAAGAGAACCAACACAAGTGCAAATCAATGGACCTTTCTTCAATCAGACTATCAATCAATCGACCACAAAAAAAGGGGAAAAAAAGGATCTGTCAATGCCTAAATGTATAAGACCTTAGTTTAGAGGCCAAGGACAGATCATCTTCACACCAAAGTATCACTTAAAGTTTTACGGTTTTGCGCACCATGTGATGCCAGACTAACGAATCGGCATTAATTTGAATGAAACACTCGGTTGACAGTGCAAAATGGCGCTATTGACTTAAAGTCACTCGGAGTGGCCGCTTTCTGAAACGCTTTCGAAAGTGGTCAATCTATAAGAGCGTTCAGAGAAATGTAAAATGTCGCGGCATCCAATCATTTTGAAAGCAAGGATTTATTCTGAAAGACTAGGGAACATCTGAGTTTTGCTTATTCGAATTTTTTTTCCCCGAGTAAACTTATAATTTGTAATATTAACATTTAAGCACTAGGACAACATTTCTCTTAAGAATCGCTGAAACGTAATCTTTTCATGACTGAACCAATAGTAAGGCAGGCTAATGATGATTGCAATAAAATACTGCTTTCCTAATTTACGGTCCACCCCCCTCCTTTTCCATGTTCTCCACGCCTCTCTCTATTTATTTATCTATTATTTATTTATTGTTTGTTTATTTAAAATTTATTTATTCCTCTATTATTTATTTATTTATGCCTTTTCTTCATTCAATTATTTATTTCTAGGTTCTCTTTCCCTGGTTTACTCTGGAGATCAACATGGTTTTTATAAGCTTTTCAACCTCCTGTAATGGTGGTTATCTCAGCTGTCCACAGCCGTGGTCAAAAAATAACATAACAGTATTGTGTAATGTGATCGTCACTATGTGATAGTCACTAACGATCAAAACTGATGAACATTCGATGGAATGATTTCAAAAGTAATGATGAGGTGGTCTTTGAAAAAGCTGCTGGTGGAATCCGGAAATCTACCAACAATCAGATGGAGATACCTAGAATTTATGTTCTCAGAATGAGTGAGATCAGCAGGGAAAAGAAAAAAAAATGGAAGATCCCTAACACCTGTCACAGAAAAAAAAAAAAAAAAGGACATGATGAAAGTGAACATTAAAGCTGTCAACCTGGAAGAAAAAAAAATTAAAAAAGCAAGAGACCTCAACCTTACGGTATAAACAGAAAGTCAGTTAAGTCAGTCATAATCATCCTCTCGAAATGAAAGTATCCCTCTATAGTGTGTGACATTACTAACAGCAATAACTGTGTAACTGAACTGAGAGTTTCTTTTCCATTCATACTTATTATTCGATGACGATGTCTCCTGAACTCAAAAGTGTGTTTTATGAGTTATTTAGAATATACACG
This sequence comes from Peronia verruculata, assembly GCA_038406235.1. Classification (NCBI taxonomy): domain Eukaryota; kingdom Metazoa; phylum Mollusca; class Gastropoda; order Systellommatophora; family Onchidiidae; genus Peronia; species Peronia verruculata. The sequence goes on along the minus strand of JBCAUA010383590.1, from coordinate 14,625 downwards.
TCCTATCATATATCTGCTTATCTTGGAACTGTCACTGCTATCTTGTGCTTGTATCTGAGATACCCAGGATGCCACACTGAGCTACCCAGTACATGTACTATATTTTCAGATTCTGCCGATCTGACTACGTTGGCCACATTGTCATCCTTGTGTTAGATTATTGTAAGATACTCGCTGTTATAAGGGCCTACGGCGATACACTTTTGAACAAATACACGACACTAAATTAAATGACATTATTAGAAGAGAGTTTGAAACTATTACAAAATGCGCTTGAGTTTGTTGAAGGACCTCTACTGTTGCTTCGCTTGAACAGTTTTTCATCTCCACAATAATTAATTACATTTCAGCACTATTCTGAGTGATATAAAAATGGCACATATATTATGATAGCCACTAGAGAATGAAACTGGAAAGACAAGACGACTACTTATTAATTTGGCTTGCACTCTTTCCTACATCATTTTGTAAAATATACATGTGTTATCCATGTTCACTCACAGCCTGTACCAAAAATAATGTTATCCAGCCTTGCCCACTTTGAACTTCACATCAGAGAGGAAAAGCCTTTGAAACAGTGCTTATTGAAACGAAATAATGATTATCTTAGAAACAGAACATTAGCATATAAATTTTAAACAAAACTCGAATCTAACCTGTCTGAAGACGTTTTATCTATTTTTATTGTCATTTTATTTTATTTTGTGTCTTATTCTATTCCATTTTTTATTTTTCTGAGTAGAAAAGCTTATTCCAAATTTTATTTGACTTTATTTTTAAAAATGAATGAGAAGTTTGCATGCCTTAGATACGAGAAGGATCAAACAAACCGAATTTTCGTCCTAAATGGAGCCGTTGAAACTAACAACAAATATATAACAAACAAAAAAACAACTAATCTTGGAATGTCATGATGCATGATATTATTAATAAAACTGCTGTGTTTAGTTTAGAGAACACCAAGAACTTTAAAAATTACGGACTATAGGTAGGAATATTACAGGGAATGAAATACAATCCGCTTCATTTCTTTTTTAAACGTGATCACTGACAGAGTGTTGTATTCGATAACGTCAGTACAGTAAACTCTCACACTGCCAGTAATACTATGACACAGGTATGTGCTGATTATGATATACATCCTAATAAAAAATGCCCATAACAAATTTAATAGCCTACTTAGCCCTGGACTATGATACTCCTCATTTTAAGGGTAAATCAATACAATACGCCTTGATAATTTTAGATGAAAGAAAGTTTCGTGTTATAAGCTGTTCAGATTCGGATTTATGTCTCGTCTTTCATTTATGAGTATAATAAACAAACTTGTTTTGTCACCTGTGAGGATAAAATTCAATTTACTCTTTTATAAACAGGAGCCTATATAAAAATTCTGTTAGTGTTATCTTCTCTTGAACAGTTGCATTTTTTTTTGGGGGGGGGGGGGGGTCACCATGGAAATGTCCAAAACCTATGCTATATAGTAACTTTGTCTCCAGATATCAGATCTAATAGTTGTAATAACCATATATGCATGTGCCACAACCGGTTTGGTACACTATGGGATCGATGATGGACCGATCTGAGTCAGGAGCCAGCCATTGAACTCTGGGACAGATTGAACTCTGGAAAGATGTGGGTATATAATAGAAACGATTTAATAAATTTAAAGCCTATTTTAATTATTCTAATTGTGATTATTCTAGAGTTTCTTCGATTAATAATACGTTGGGTTAAAGATTAAAAATTAAGGGGAAAAACAAATAAATGTTAGCTATTGAGACGAAAAGGGGCAAGGAAGGCCAAGTGGAGTTTATCATATATTAGGCCTGAGCCAATCAGTGAATCAGTTATTCTATTAGACTTAAATGGAAGATGGAAGGCAAAGAAGTGAGAGAAGCAAGGAAAGAAAACTTTGAGGATCTTAAAGAAAGTCAAAGAACAGATAGCACTGTACAAACGTATAAAACTGGTAAAACAAAATACATGTAGATTATAAATAAGGTTCAACATAAGTTTTCTGTTGGCTTCAGGTTTAGAAGATGTAAAACTTTGCTTACACATTAAAATTCACATATAATTTTGGATACTATAAAATTGCACGGAGTGGCGAGAAAGTCAGGATAGCGAATACTGTTGTTTGAAGTAAGTTCATATTTGGTTGCTTTCTTTTTTCAATGGTTGGGTCTAATTATCGTTGTAACAGATCTTCCCGAAGAATGTGTCCTGCCTGCTTTAGCTCAAGCAAACTTTTTATTATTCTTCTGTCATTCTTTGCCATTTTTGTTTGTTTGTTTGTTTGTTTGTTTGTTTGTCATGAGAGACTTGTCTTTTGTCGCCGTTAATAGATTTGTTTCGACCAAGCGAACGGTTGGAAATCCCCGTCTAATGTTACCAGGAGGGTACAAACACTGCAAACTGTTCACTACCACTGACATAGAAAGACATAAAAATACACGAGACTGGTGACATTGTTCTCGGATCTCGTGGTGGAGCAGTAACAAATATCGGTGAGAACTCACATTTTTTTTTTCACCCCCGTGCTTAAAATAGCTTTTTGCTTAAAATTTTAAGCACGGGGGTACAAACACTTCACTAATAACTATAACGTGATCACATAACATAATAGTATTATGTTGTGTTTTTTTTTTTACCACGGTTGTGGAAAGCTGAGATAAACCACCACTACAGGAGGTTGAAAAGCTTATAAAAACCATAACCGCACACTTCACCGGGGATTTCCAGGTTTTTATTTACTCGATTATTAATTTTCAGTCAGTATGATTGAGAGATGGGCATGAAAAGATTAAGAATAAGAATGTTCATTCGTCCTTTTCTCAGACTGCAGTAAGACCAAGTTGGAAGTGGTAAGTTGTCGGCAAAGCTCTCTAGTTTGTCTGATAGTTTCTGTATCAGTACTGGATATGTGTGCAACATTCTTGGCACAGCATCCGCAGCATGCAAGATCATAACTATGCACCTTCATTACTGAGTCTGTAAAGGTTAACATTTGACCACATTTTTTTTTAAATTTATTATTATTATTTTTTTTTTAATCCTTCTCCCTGTTATCCTCCTTGTTGCATGTCCACACTTCTCATTATCTTATCTCTGCATCTGATTAGCCTAAACCTAGATCAAAATATACTTAGTTCCACCGAATTAATTTGAACATAAGACTTACATAAATATGGAATCTTATCTCCTGAATCTAAGATGAATGTGCTTATAATTTTAACAATTTTTAAATCAGTCTTTGCTTACTTTGGATCTCTCGACGCTATACTGAGTTGTTAAAGTGAAGAGAAGACTTGACTGGCTACAGTTGGTGGAGTACACGGGGCGCAGTGGCCCCTAGATTTCATTGGTTAACCCTCTTTTCAATGAGCAGCCATTTTGACCGTTAACCAAATTTGTCAAGTGCAAGAGGTATAATATAATCATCGTAAAGAAGGAAAAAGTCACTTTTTTTTTTTTTTTTGCTTAAGTGAAACATTAGGAACAGACAGTTCTGAAAAATTCACCAAGTGTTAATGAGTTGTTTTTTTTTTTTTTAAATCCTGATAACTTTTTTCTTTTTTTTTTTTTTCTTTTTTCATCACGTGCTTCAAATAACTAGAAAAAAAAAGTGATTTATTTCTCGTCCTTGCAATGCTTGTCCTACACCTTTTGTACTTGGTAAAGGGCATGCAGCAATCTAACTGGTTCATTCGAACCAGCCCATACTAATTGTACGTCCATGGTTATAATTTATCAATACCTATCTGTTGAAATTTGAAAGGTGTTTAAGGTAAACACACAGTAGCAGGTAACGGTGCAGAAGGTAAAAGAACCTGGTTAAGAACTGATGATTCGTATATATTATAGAAATTTCAGAGAACCAAAATCCCAACCTTTCTTTATCAATGAGCACCAAATTAAATTTTGCTAGACTCTGAGTATGTTGGAGGCTTTGTGAAACTGGACGAGATTCGTAATTGAATGGATCAGATACGTTTGCAAAATAGGTTTAAATAATATATCCATTTACTGCCTTAGTATTATTTTTGTTTGTGATCAGAGCAAAGGAAAGCTGGCCGGGAGGGGTTGAGTGGATGTCTGATAGTGTGTATGTTTACTTCATAAATACTACTCTGTGTTTTCACAGTGCACGATATCACATTAAATTGGGGTTGGTGTCGAGATAACGAGGGGAGGGGGAGAGGAAGAGAAAAAAGGGAAAAGATTGTGATGTGGATACCATTAGCTCAATTTTCCTAAATACTTTTAGCATGGTTGGTGTATGTATGTATGTGTGAAATACATTCTCACAAGATAATAAATATAATCACAATGCATCCTTCCTGTACATTTTGCTAAGACTTACAATGCACATCATACATCACATTGCGAGTGAACAGGTTTATTAACCCTAATACATATACAGAAAGGCAAATATCTGGCTATTTCTTTACCGATCGTTCTTTATTTTGATGTCAATCAACCTACTTGCATTCACTAGAACAGCAAGAATTCGGTAAACTAAACTCTCGTTTCTTAGTCCGGAATGTGTGTGAGTTCGACATGGTATTATTCAAAGGACTCTGATGCAGTACCGTGACAGACTAGCTAGCTTTGTTGTTGTTGTTGTTGTTGTTGTTGTTGTTGTTGTTGTTGTTGTTGTTGTTGTTGTTGTCAAAAAGTGTAATCACAAACATTTCTAACACTTCCATCTTCATACATTTCAGACATACATGTATTAGTAATTGAACAAATATCAGCTGATCGTTTAGTTTTATTCATTGCAATATATATATTATATAAAACAGATATGAATGAAAAAGATACCATTTCGAAAGACAACAGCAACGGAACAAACGTAGTTTTAAGTATTCCACAAATAGATCTAGTAACAATAAAGAGTTTCCGTGTCTGTGTTAAATTTCTTTCCTTTCTAAAACATTGTACATAAAGGGGAAGTTTTCTTCCCCCCCCCCCCCCTTTCAAATTTGACAGTAATAATTTTCATTTATTTTGTTTATTTTTTTTTATACCTCGAAGTTAAGACAACAGTTCTTGGCTTGTGCATAAAGATGCACGTCACGTCGTGTGTGTGTGTGTGTGTGTGTGTGTGTGTGTGTGTGTGTGTGTGTGTGTGTGTGTGTGTGTGTAAAGTGGCCCTATAACGTTCTAGTTTCTATGATACTCGCTTTAACTTAGAAACACACACGCGCGCGCGCACACACTCATACACACACACACACGCTATTTACATAGCACACGTAGCACAAGAAAACACCTCGAAATTTAATCATTTGAAATGAGAAATATCCTCTGCTCATGGGCCTTAAAATAAAAAACCAGTCACTCAGTCAGCCTAGTCAATAAAGAAAGCTTACCTTTTAGAATCTCATATCACAATCTTTGTTTAGAGACAGTAAATTATAATAAAGTCCTTTTTGACAGTAATAGCTGTGTCAGCACAGACCTCGCGCAGTTTTTGAGATTTGATGTTTGTTGTAGAGTATATATCTCACAAAAAGTACAAAAATTCACGCCTTTGAACTCGCATATACCTGCTTTCAACGTTCATGTCTCAGTGTAGCAACAACTATATAGTCGTTTAAATGTACAGACGTTTGCCTCCTTTTGTACAGCTGACATATCCGGCCTCTTTTTCAGACTTGATGATGGCGTCCAGAGAAAAGAAGTGAAACTGAATGTACATACGCTTTCCGGCTGGGTCATTCAATCGCAGACTCTGTCTTGTGATCCACCTGTTTAGACATATGTGATAAAATTACTGTCAAAAGCGGCAACAGTGGTGTGCAAAACTGACTTGATAAGACCATATTTTATTGCTCTAAATTTTACTTTGAATAATGAAGACAAAAATTGGTATAGCTTTAGGAGGCGATAGAGAGACATTTGTAATATTGAGAAAGTTGATGACAAAAATAACCAGGCAAATTTCATGGGTTATGATTAAAGACGCCTTCTGACCACAAAAAATAAATAAATAGATTAAATTAAATGAAAAATAAATAATAATAATAATAAAAATTGAATAAAATAATATTAATAAAAAAGTGTCTTTTAAAAACGTGTGGCATTGGTGATAATATGCAATACTTAACAAACACATTTTCAAACAGATAGTGATAACTTTGTCTACATTTTAAGGTTTCAAGATGTGATGGATATGACGATGTTACTGCCGCCATCGACAATGAAGTTGTAAGGCGATTAAAAATCTGCCTGGTTTCCTGATGTCTCTCCTCAGTTAATAGATTACAGACAAAGAAGAAATCCATTAGATTGCAGGTGCACACTTCCGGCGTTGCAATTGGCTTCCAGTCTTGCCTTTGGTAACCTAGCTTTATGATGTTTTTCCGCAATCATACAGCTAGATAACCAAAGACAAGAACGGCGCCCGCCCCGACCTTCCCACCCGCCGGAAGAACTCATACGTAGCTTTATCTCAGGGTTCTAACAGGATGCCACAGGAACTTGGCTCGATTTTGTGGGGTGGAGGCGTTTCCTCATAGATGATCGCTCCTTTAGAGGTAAAACAAACATTTGATGAATTTTCTCATCATCAGAGGGTGTCCTGCAGTATGTGATGGTGATAGTGGCCTGGTCCTCTGGAGCTTGCGTTGTCTTGACGATAGTATAATCTGGTATCACACTTGGTAGCCCCGCCCACAACACTGTTTTATTTGCCTTTTTATTCTAACACTGCGACCAGCATTCCTTGCAGTTTTTCATATTCCTCCCGGAAAGAGCTGTTCTTGACATCTCACATTCTCGGGGATCTCCGATGTGCATGGGCTGGAATCTGGGGGTAAGGATTAAATTTTAAACAGGAACATCACAAGAGAAAAACTAAACAACATTGGCGGACAAAAAATAATTCACTGTATCTGATAAGTGAAATTTCATTGATGAATGGGGTCCGCGGACAGGGGGAAGCCAATGCTGTTCGAACTCTGTAAATTATCCCACCATCAAATTGACTTTTCGACCAACATGCTGACTATAATGTTCTGAGCTTTCATGACGAGGAAATATAATTTTTTTTTTTAATCCAAGAAAGGAAACAAGAAAACTCCGGAACAAGCAAACAAGGGAGAAGATTAGTATTAAACACGTATATTATGTTTAACTAAAAGATTACTCTGGATTCACAGCCTTCGTAGCTCCACGAGCATGGCATGTCGAAGAGAAACGCCGATCTTGTGGGACTGTGCTCGAGGATAGTTTATTCCCTGAACAATAGATCTAGAATCGTGCATGTACCGCGCGACCTCAGGGCTCAAGCTGTGCCCTTGTATATCAAAGAACGGAACAGACCAGGGGAGGTTATCCTATCCGACGTCTCGCAGGTAATCAACTCGCCATGATGTATTCACTGCTCTTGATAGGCCATTTCTTTCTCTCACTCTGGCTGGATATAAATACTCGGGTTTTCTTACTAGTGACAACAACAGTTGGACAGCTTAGGATCTTTCACGAGTTTAGATAATGCTGAAAAGCAAAAACCAAACAAAACAACATTCATTAAAGAGCACAGAATTTGGAAAAGGGGTGGGAAACATGGTGAAGACTATTGTGCTGAGTTTGTAACACTGAATAGACAATTTGACAAACTGGTGACATTAAAATATTGCATGAGCATGAGAAACGTGTGTATAAACGTATAATGGCCTGAGAAAGGGAATAAAATAAGAATGGATAAGAACAGCAACAGCAATGGCGGATAGCAATAGTTTCACACAGAAACAAGAACATAGCGATAAACTGAACCTAGTCTGCCCTTTTAAATGTTGTGTATGATAATGGTGAGATGCCATTACGTATGGTTTGTGTGTAGTAGGACTGGGGTTGGTGAGGAATCCAACTTAGTTTTTGTTACAGTATTAATCTATAACATGATCATTCGGCTTTCTAAACATGTTTATATATTAAGAGTTCAGCAGAACAAGACAATCTAATCCAATGTCTTGATATACGTATGGCTAAAATTTAGATCAAAATAATCCCTCCCCCCTCCCCCGCACCCGCCCCCCGCCCCATCCTCTTCCTCCCGCCAAAGCTCTCCCTCTGGCTAAGCAAAGAGAGAAATATTATGGGACAGAAGTCACTACATGGTTTTAGAAAAAATGGAGTGTTCAATGCACCGCCATATCAATCAATCATCCTTTGACATGTTGGTGAAAGGAGCTGGGTGATACAATGAAGCCAAGACATATTTCACTCCTCCAAACCCATCAATTTTCTCACTCAAAACTGATTTATAGTATAGACCGTCTAAAGCCTCCTCCCCTCCCCCCGCCACTCGGTTCCTTTCACTCTCCATTCCTGGCCCCGTTCGCCTATTGTTTAAACATTATAGATTAGTTGTATCTTTTCATACGTCATACATATTCTGTATTAGCAATTCAAATTTTTAGCTGTCACATCTACCACATAATATTGTGCATTGGTGACGGAAGATCTTCATCTTCCTGAATGGAGAGGTTAATATCTTAGCCTGAAGTTGTCCGCCTCACCAACCATACATATATGACTATTATTATGGTGAACATCGGTAGATGAGCAAACGACGCTGTACATAGGTTGGTGAGCTAGGGTAGGCTTGATAGGGCGTCACTACGCTTCCTTCGGCTTTTTTCCTTCAAAGCGTTGGTCACTTGGAAAAGTAAGTCCCTGAAGTACTTAACTTGGACGGATTAGTTTCCATTGTCCTCGCTTGACCTGAATCTCATTTAACAATTGGGCCATATCAAAATCTTCTGCCACAGCGGTCAATCACCAAATAGTTCAGGGTAGGACGTTGAAAGAAAAGCTGGGGGAAAGGACGGATAGGGTTCCGGGAAAGGGGGGGAGGAGTATCCGCTATGCATTCGCTGTCGATCGTTGCAACTTAGTCGTTTCCTGGCTGTTTCCGATGCCGGTTGTTTGGCCGTTGCCATGGTTGCGCAGACGTGGAGGCCTCACACAATGGCGCGGAGAGCTCTTGACAAGACGTCCGGCAGTGCGTGACTGGAGCTCTCGAGTGCTTGCCTAGGTCCTGGATCAAAGACCCGATCAAGCTGCAGTTCTACTCCATCAAAGCAGTTTTTCTCTCCATCTTTTATTCTCCCCTTTTTTATTTCCACATCCTGAGAAGGAAGAGAAAGAAATCGAAAGATCAATAATTAATAATCAAGTGCAACGGCCAATGAAGCTTCGGCAGACTGTCTAAATAAATAAATTATCGGACAGGCGCATGACGTCATGCCATGCACAAAACTTGTGTATAGGAGAGACTTTCGTAGTTGTCTGACTCAGGAATTGTTAAACCCAATCAGTAATATCCACCATGTTAACAATATCTGTTAACAATAAATTTCCTTTCATGAATTGGTTATCTGTGAATGTAGGAACTGGTTTCATATTGAACTGAATCATGAATTCATAGCAATCTGCATTTAGTAGAAGTGACAACGGCATCTTGGCGGGAACTCATCATTTATATTAACCATTACAAACGACGATCGCAGCAGTAATGCTTGTCCCCAGTACGAGGTAATTCAAAGAACCACCACCACGATAATATCTCATAATAAATGGTAGTTCTGATGCAAACACACAGCACGATTTTAGAGGACAACAACATTAGCATTTTTATGAAACCAAAACCTCAGCACATTAACAACACAGTATGAGGAAGCAAGAAATGGAGGACCACTAGTACTATTACTGTTAGTCTGATTCCAGTTTTGAGGAGAAACAATGGCAACAGATTAAATTATTAAGTAATTGAAAATTAATAATAGATCTAGTATAATTATGCAGAATACGATTTTAATCTGTTACTATTTCTATATATATATATATTTTTTTTTTTTTCTATTCCCAGACTAGCGAAACGGAAAGTAACCTATCTATAACCATAGGTGTGAATCGGTTCTCTACCAGACCACTTTGCTAGTTCATACCGTGGAAAAGTCGAAGAGAGTTGCCAGCTACTCTAGTTGCCAACTGTAGTGCAGGTAAGTTTTGTAGTGTTGGAGAACTACTTTTGCACAGGTGGGGTTTGAAATATCGTAGCTCAAAATACTAAGTCAGGACTTGTAGTAAATAAATAGGTCAGTATGTCATCTCTAAGCCTTTAACAGTCACCACACCCCCACCGCCAGCTGCACAAACAAACATGTATTGTGCTCTTTTGAACTAAAAAGCAAAATTTTTTTTTTTCCTCCCCCCCCCCCCTTTTTGTGTGTGTGTGTGTCTCTTTCACACACCCCATCCCTCTTGTTTGGAGACGCCCGGGGGGGGGGGGGCGGTTAAGAGATAGTCATGGTCTGTCTGAATCCCTGCTGCTTCGTTTATGTATCTGCGTGGGCTATGTCCGAGTGTCTCCCTATCTATTGCGTTTTAGTATGTCGCAGCACGGACCGTCAGAGCAATCAATCAATCAATCAATCCATCCATCATTTGACCCTCTCACTGCTTTACGACCTGTCACAATCAGCAGAAGGAACACTCGCAGGTGTGTGTTAGGAAACTACACAGACTGGGCCAGCACACACATACAGGTCATTTATACATATATAATTTATACAGAATAGTCCCCACGGGACAGAAAAATGGAGCAATCAAACCGATCACAAACGCCTAGGGGAACGGGTGAGAAGAAAAAACGGAAGTTTCTCATATTTATGTTGTTAATATCTGTTCATCCACGAAAGCAAATTTAGAGAACAGTTTTCTAATGAACCCGTAGTTTTTTATCTGCGAAAACGTCAACAAGTCAAAACAAGTTCACAAAAATATGCCTACACCTCTTATACTCGAGAGGCATGAGGTTTCCAGTTGTATAACAAATATGAATTCGATGGAATACATTGGATAATAATATACGTCTACCATATTCAAGAAGCCATATCATTTCTCTCTCTTTCCCAATTTCTCCTCTCCTGAGGCACCAGTTTCATTCTCAGCAAGTACATCTATGTGGGCTAAATGCAGAAAACGAAATTTTTGCCTCATCAGACTGTTTTGTTACTTCCAACTTCAACAAACTCCATAATAGAAATGATTATATGTTTAGCTGTCCTATAAATTTTGAAGCTATCACAAAGTTAAAATATTTAGCATGCTAATTTTTATACTGCAATGTCAATAATTATGATTTCCTGAATATAAACAAATAAAAACAGAAATTATATGAAACAGGAATTAGTTTTCTTTTGACCAAGTTCGCGTTTTTAGTCGGTCAAAAACTATTATTCTGTTGGACCGGGGACAAAACCAACAAACAGACAAAATCCGTGGACTTTGATGTAGACTTTGACCTAAGCACGTCAGCACTACAATGTTATAAGCGCAGCCACGAGGTAAATGATAAGATTAAGGACTCCAAAATTGGTGTGATGAGAATGTTTCAGTTTGAAAAGTTGCTCCTGATTCTGTTTGCCTTTTTTAGTGTAGAGACTTTGTTTCTACATCAATAGTTCAGCATCTGTTTGGCACATTTGCCGTCCCCATTTACTTGGCTCAGCACCTTCTAACGTAATCTAGACTCGTTAAACGGGGTGAGAGATAGAAAGAAGGAGAGGAAACAAGGAGGAAAAAAAAGGCTCTCGACAGTTCCTCAGCAGGTCATTAACTTAAAACTACGTTTGAACGTTTCAGGACATGGCCTGCTTCTTCCTTACACAGAACGAGCACTCGGAACCATAACTATGTTATCAAAGCGTGCTGAGCAAATCCTCGTGCTTCAAACACGTGCAGCCTCCTGATGATAAAGATTCTTCAAATTTTCGCCATCTTCTCTCCGACAAATTACGCCTCGGCATTTCTGCTTGCAGTTCCAGCCGCGGTCTGACAGAGGCGTGGAAACTTCGGGGTGGGAGGAGTTGTGAGGCTCTGTTCCAGCCACGTCACTCAGGAAATTAGTTAGTTGGAATAGTGTCCGAGCAGCCAATCCCGTGGAGAATTTGGGCAACTCCACAACGACTAGGGCTCTAGAAAGGCTCACAGCCATGCAGATGGAAAGGAGATAATTATAACTTTAACTTCCGCAAGGCTGGACACGTAATCATCGAGGAAGAAGGAGTCTCTGTTCACCCTGCCTTTGATCTCGCAGCGTAATATTCATATTAGAATTAATAATTCATGTGCGCAACAGCGGTGGCTCAGTCTGCAGACTTCAGATGATTTTTCTAGTTGTTGAATGTTTAAAACTTCTTGAAACCGTTATCAGTAGAGAAAACGGCTCTGGGGAAACTATTTATTGTTGCTAACTTTGCGAAATGTGAAACAAGAAGAGGAAAATGGTTATATGAAATGCAGGGTACGCCTAGGTCAGAGACTGAGTTGGATTTAAGATACTTAGTAAAAGAAGAGACAAATGAGAATATAAAATGCAGGGTACTCTATTGCCAGGACTTAGTCAGATTTCAAATACTAAGGGAACGCATTCTTCTGTCGTTTTGTTTCTTCCATTCTGTGTGTTGTGAGTTCATGTGAAAACATAGACACATAACTGATCCTCTGCTGCATACTGATAGCGAAAACAAAAATCGGATATTAAGGGAAAACATCATGTCAAAAGAGAAGGGAGCTAAATAGATTAATAAGACATGAGACAGTAATTATGGGCAGTTTTCTAAAGGTGTGCTAGTACCCATGTGTACCTGAAGACAGATTCTTGATATCTTATGCACTTAAGCACTGCTTATGTTTTACAAGAAGTCAGATGTTTAAGCTCATAGCCGCTTGTGTAAATGAGCGTCACTAGTCTTGCTATTTGGCTCCAAAAGTGTAAAACGTATACATATCCCATTCTTATTTATAATCTCAGAATAATTCAACGTTTCTAGTGTCTGGGACGCAGACAGAAGGAGCCCCTGGCAAGGGAATTGGATGACAGATACAGAGCCACCAGACGGACTGTGACAATTCATGCTGCATTTATGAAAGGGATGATTTGGATAAATCCAAAAAAATGCACTCGATCACAGGTTTAGACTAGTACTAATTATAACCATAGTCTTAATGTTCACCAAATCGAGGAAATAATCAGGATATTTCTCTTTGCCAGACACAAGGGTCTTGAACAAGCAGCATAGAGAAAGAAGTTAATGACTTTTACACGCTTTGTTTGAAATAAACATTATAAAAAAAAATATTTTAAAAATCATTGTGTAAAGAAAGTGTTGTCTTCATATCCGTCATAATTTTTAAAAAAAAAAAAAAGTGACCAGTGTTTAAGATGACAAAAAGAATAACGAGTTTTTTTTTTTTTTTACACAGTTCCTTCAACAGCCCTTGTGTTTGGTAAAGGGAAGTAACAGCGCTGGTCAAAGGCTATCACCATTGACCATGAAAACTGTTTTGAAATGCTGTGATCACTTGAAGCTGACTTGTAGAATACTTCACAAGTCAGTGCTTTGGCCATCGACATCTGTAGTAAGAGTGAGCCAAATGGACAGGAGACACCAATGGGGAGGAAATTGGTTAAGACAAAAGGGAGGGAAGTCAGGCTGATTGGATATAAATAGACTGGAAGAAACAGGACTGGAAAGATTGGAGAATGTGAGATAGCCAGTGACGAGCAAGCATCTATAGTTTATGTCCATTATTATTATTATTATTATTATTATTATTATTACTATTTTTAATGTTCTACAGTTTTCAGAGAACCCTAAATTTACCGCATCGTGGCATCGTGACAACTGGATATTTGTATTTATTTATTTAATGATTTACTTTAAAGGAATTGACCTTGAAGAAGACACTCAGCTCTAATCAAGATGGGCACTGAGAGAATTTTAGCTTCATTCCGAGATGATGCAATTTATCCCTCTGTTTTAGCAAAAGCAGTGATACGACTGTTATGCCAAAAAAATTTTGGGATTTTGGGAATATTAAAAAGAAATTCAAAATAAATGGGGTTTTTTTTATGCTTGTGGCTCATCAAACCATACTAAACAAATATGCTAACATGCACGGCGAAAAAAATGAAGTAATGTTTGAAAATGGGTGAAGAACTTAGAACATCAGAGAGGGAACCTCCTCTTCATATACCTTAAGTTTATTAGTATTTTTTTTTTGGCCGAAGCTTTGAAATTCATTCGTCATATTAATAACAAAATGCATGACTGCAAAGTAAATCGACTCATTTCAGACCATTCCACCTTCGTTTTCGATATGATTACACATGCTTCGAGTGTAGAATTGCCATAGAATAATAATAAAATATAACAATAATAAATGGAAAAACAGAAACATATGCTTGCTCTCTCACACACGTACATGTTTGCACACATATACAGCACGTTTATAAAAATCCAATCACAGAGATGTTCCTTTCATATCTGTATAACATTCAAGTTTCAATAAGGAGGCGGAAACAACAACAATAAACAACAACAACAACTAAACTAAACAGAAAAATAACAAAAATATTAAAAATAAATACATAAATTAGGATAAATAAATAGATAAATAGGAAACGTAAGCTTACAAGCACAAAAACAGAGAAGATCACACACACAGAGGTATAAGCTCTACAATTCTAATCTAAAACTGAACACGAGTTATTGTTGGGGGGGGGGGTGGAGGGGAGGGGGGGGGGGGGGGGGGGGGGGGGGG